>WNWK01003181.1:52500-176706 GCA_009830355.1 Cherax destructor
GGCATACCTGCTTTGGGTAACAACCATCGCATTTAGGAAACAGCGGAACACATAGTATCAATTCTCTTGTCTCCTGTCTAACCAGAGCTTACAGACATTGCTCCAACCATTGTCATTAATTGACTTACTCTACTCTAGACTTAACATCAACAAACTCCCTTTTTCATAGTTATACCACCCGTCATCAGGTGCCACAGCTTTCCAAACACACAAATATCAAACAGCTTTTTCTTCAGGCTATTTATTTTTATATGATTAACTTAAGGCGACTTGTGTAACATTGTGTCTCATTAATCAGCAAAAAATATTAAACTATTCTAATTTATTTTTCATAGGAGGAAACAGTAGTGCAGAGCAGAAACTTGGGTTATTGAACACTTCGTCAACACTGCTTCTCCATCATGGAGGTCTGGTTGAACGGCTCCAGACCTAGAGGGGGTCATTAGGCCAGGACGGCCTTTTTTATTGTTTGACATACAGCCAATTCCCCGCTCGTGTAGAGAACATGGAAGGGAAAAAGCCTTTGTTCTAGCCATCGTGTGTGTGTGTGTGTGTGTGTGTGTGTGTGTGTGTGTACTCACCTAATTCACCTAATTGTGGTTGCAGGGGTCGAGACTTAGCTCCTGGCCCCGCCTCTTCAATGACCGCTACTAGGTCCTCTCTCTCCCCCTTCTCCATGAGCTTTATCATACATGCGTGCGTATGTATACGTACATGCGTGAGCATGCGTTCGTGTGTGTGCTTGTGCGTGCGGGCGTTCTCGCCTATTGATGGTTCCAAATATCGAGTCTCAGTTCATGGCCCTGCCTCTTAAACCATCTTCAAATGGGTTCACTCTCTGGCTTCATGAGCCCTATCATACCTATCCTTTGAGTTGTGCATAAATCCTACTTATTTCAATTCATTATTCTGACTATTCCTCTTCCTGACGACTCTGAGACTGAAGAAATACTTCCTGACATTCTTGTGAATCTTCTGTGTTTTAACTTTGTTACAAAAAAACGCGATATCTAGAAAGGTCTGCCCCTCTAGCATTCAGCCTGTTACTGGGTTTCTGTAACAAGTAGTCAGTATTCTGGTCCAGTTATCAGTTAGAATTTATCATATGATTTAATAGTGCTTTGGGATCACAACTGGTAGGCTACTAACTAAAGAAATAAAATTTAGATGTTTATTAATCAAGTTGAAGATGTCTAGGTGGACAATATCAAAGTAAATCAATTTAATATAAATTAGGATGTTAGGATATTAATTAGGAGGTTAGCTCCTACACTTCTCTCAAATACAGTATTATTGTGCTGAAGGCACATATTATATCTTTATGGCTCATAAGTACCGTCTAGTACCGTCAGCGATTATAACCATAATACTAATATATACACAAGTGAGTATGGGTGAATGTGCTCCAAGTAGCTCGTTATGTCTCAAGACTCGACTCGACTCGACTTAAACAGTGACTGACTAAACGTCCTTAAATAAACTATCTTGGTGACCAACTTGGTAATCAGAACAGCTTGTTTGAACAGTAAAACGACCGATTCGCCGAACAGCAATATAACAAGCAGCAACAGCACAGCGTCAGTTGACTAGGAAATAAAATAACGATCGTAACTGGGGACCTTCTACAGATCTTCCTTAAAAGGCATAAAACTCCCTTAGTACTGAATCTAAGTTCAGCATAACCAAATCCCCGACTGCGACGGTGCAAAGATGCCAGAACGAATAAGGTCAGAAGCTACAGCTAGGGACCTGAGTTAACAAAGTGTCAGTGTGACACATTCTCAGTAACAGAGTTACACAGAGTCCAGAGAAGTATGTTTCGTCTCACATAAAACATACTCTCCCAAAACAGAGTCTAAACAAAGAACAAACAAGAAGAGAGAGCAAGAGGGAGAAGTTGCTCCAACCAGGATCAGCAGAGGAGAGAGCTAGCAAGGGAAGCAAGACAGTCTCCAAGCTCAGGTGATCACGCCAATGTTACAGCCTACCTAATAATATAGCTAAGTCAAATAATCATATAAAGCAAGATATTAACGATTTAGCTAATATCGAAAATATCAGCAATATAAAATTATATGAAAGGGAACTATACATTATAATTGAAATATAAACATATATATATATATATATATATATATATATATATATATATATATATATATGTCGTGCCGATTAGGTAAAACTGGTCAATTAGCAAGAACTCATCTAAAATTAAGTCCTTTCTAAAATTTTCTCTTATACGTTGAAAGATATATTTTTTTTCATTTATGTTAATGTAAGAATTTAGAATTTTGTACCAAAAGAAACTTTGAAAACCTACCTAACCTTATTACAACAAGCGCAATTTAATTTAGCCTAACCCAACTAAATATATTTTAGATACGTTAACATTAATTAAATAATAAACAAACACAATGAAATATATTTTTTTCGTTATGTTCAGAATGATTTTGGCGAAATTATTGCATACACAAATTTTCACTTGTCTTATATGGCAAGGTGAGCGTTGCTATTTAAGCCAAAATCGCAAGTTTTACCTAATCGGCACGACATATATATATATATATATATATATATACATGTATATATGCATTGTGCCCCATTCAGGGGTCGCAATTAACTTTAACTTTGCCCTCGTGTTCCTGTTTTCCGCATCATGACAGTCTATACCTGTCCACCAATTCAATTCCTCTTGAGTATTTTTGCAAGTTGTCATGGTGTCTTCCCTGACCCTTCTGCCCTCTAATGTCGTCAGGTTTAGCTCCTTCAGTCTCTCCTGCCAGCTCCTACTTCTTTCCTCAGGAATTAGTTGCATTACAAATCTCTGAACTTTTCTTTCCAGCTCACATGGTTCATGAGGTGTGTTACACAGTGGTGCTGCTTATTCCAAGATGAGCCTAAAATAGGTCAAATATTGTGTCGGGAATGACTCTGCGTTTTGATTCCTGGATGTTAACCTTGGATTTGCTATGGTTTTACTGTTGATGTTTGCCTCATGAGATATGTTCGATTCTTTGCTCCCCCTGAGGTCTTTCACATAAGTATCTTTTCTGAAATTTAGAACATTTTCTGAAAATGAGCTAGGTGACCCCAGGTGGTAAAATCCAAAATGGTCGCCGTAATTAATAAAACTCTACATCTCGGGTCTAACTTCGGGTCATCTTTGCATAGGAGCTCAGATACGACAGCTGAGAATAGTCCCTCCCAGCTGTCACTATCCCAGACCCCTCCTTTAAAGTGCAGGCATTGTACTTCCCCATTTCCAGGACTCAAGTCCAACTAAATCAATTAACTGGTTTTCCTGAATCCCTTCACAAAATGTTACCCTGCTCACACTCCAACAGCTCGTCAGGTCCCAAAACCCATTCGTCTCAATTCACTCCTATCTAACACGCTCACACATGCTTGCTGGAAGTCCAAACCCCTCGCCCACATAGCCTCCTTTACCCCCTCCCTCCAACCTTTTCTAGGACGACCCCTACCCCGCCTTCCTTCCCGTACAGATTTATACGCTCTCCAAGTCATTCTACTTTGATCCATTCTCTCTAAATGACCAAACCACCTCAACAACCCCTCTTCAGCCCTCTGACAAATACTTTTAGTAACTCCACACCTTCTCCTAATTTCCACATTCCGAATTTTCTGCATAATATTTACACCACACATTGCCCTCAGACAGGACATCTCCACTGCCTCCAGCCTCCTCCTCGCTGCAGCATTTGCAACCCATGCTTCACACCCATATAAGAGTGTTGGTACCACTATACTTTCGTACATTCCCTTCTTTGCCTCCATGGATAACGTTTTTTGTCTCCACAGATACCTCAACGCATCACTCACCTTTTTTCCTTCATCAGTTCTATGGTTAACCTCATCCTTCATAAACCCATCTGCTGACACGTCAACTCCCAAATATCTGAAAACATTTACTTATTCCATAATCACTCTCTCCAATGTGATATCCAATTTTTTCTTTATTTAAATCGTTTGATACCCTCATCACCTTACTCTTATCTATGTTGACTTTCAACTTTCGACCTTTACACACCCTCCCAAATTCGTCCACTAACCTTTGCAACTTTTCTTTAGAATCTCCCATAAGCACAGTATCATCAGCAAAAAGTAACTGTGTCAACTCCCATTTTGCATTTAATTCCCCATAATTTAATCCCACCCCTCTCCCCAACACCCTAGCATTTACTTCTTTTACAACCCCGTCTATAAATATATTAAACAACCATGGTGACATTACACATCCCTGTCTAAGACCTACTTTTACTGGGAAGTAATCTCCCTCTCTCCTACACACCCTAACCTGAGCCTCACTATCCTCATAAAAACTCTTTACATATATATATATATATATATATATATATATATATATATATATATATATATATATGGTTTTACTGTTGATGTTTGCCTCATGAGATATGTTCGATTCTTTGCTCGCCCTGAGGTCTTTCACATAAGTATTTTTCAGAAATTTAGAAAATTTTCTGAAAATGAGCTAGGTGACCCCAGGTGGTAAAATCCAAAATGGTCGCCGTAATTAATAAAACTCTACATCTCGGGTCTAACTTCGGGTCATCTTTGCATAGGAGCTCAGATACGAAAAATGGGGAAGTGGAACAGAATTCTTCCTCCGTAAGCCATGCGTGTCGTAAGAGGCGACTAAAATGCCGGAGCATGGGGCTAGTAACCCCTTCTCCTGTATACATTACTAAAGTTAAAAGAGAAACTTTTGTTTTTCTTTTGGGCCACCCTGCCTCGGTGGGATACGGCCGGTTTGTTGAAAAAAAAAAATATATATATATATATATATATATATATATATATATTGTCGTGCCGATTAGGTAAAACTGGTCAATTAGCAAGAACTCATCTAAAATTAGGTCATTTCTAAAATTTTCTTATACGTTTAAAGATATATTTTTTCATTTATGTTAATGTAAGAATTTATAATTTTGTACCAAGAGAAACTTTGAAAACCTACCTAACCTTATTACAACAAGCGCAATTTAATTTAGTTAACCCAACTAAATATATTTTAGATACGTTAACATTAATTTAATAGTAACAAACACAATGAAATATATTTTTTCGTTATGTTCAGAATGATTTTGGCGAAATTATTGCATACACAAATTTTCACTTGTCTTATATGGCAGGTGAGCGTTGCTATTTAAGCCAAAATCGCAAGTTTTACCTAATCGGCACGACATATATATAAGTAAAACTTCCGATTTTGGCTTAAATAGCAACGCACTTCTTGCCGAATAGGGCAAGCGAAAATTTGTGTATGCAATAATTTCGCAAAAATCATTTTGAATTTAACGAGAAAAATATATTTCATTGTGTTTGTTTATTATTCAATTATTGTAAACTTGTATAAAATATATTTAGTTGGATCAGGCTAAATTAAAATGCACTTAAGGTTAGGTAAGTTTCCTAAGGCTCTTTTGGTACAAAATCATTAATTTTTATATTAACATAAATGAAAAAAATATATCTTTAACTGAACAACCACTGTGAAAAAATAGTGAAATTCCAAGCGCTTTCGTGACGTCTCACGAGAAGTTACGAAAGAGCTTGGAATTTCACTATTTTTCACAATGGTTGTTCTGCATATTGTGATATCACCCGTTTTCTGTGATCTTATTTGCGCTACATTATAGCATAATTTTGTACTAGTAATATATCTAGCTACTCATTCCCACCTTTCTACCGAGACTATGTTAGAAAAAAAAAGCGACGTGAAAAAATGGTTATAATAATTTAATTCAGTTTAGTCCGATGCTAATTACGAACAAAGTCTAGACTTGATTAGAATTTGGTGACTAGCTTATTATCCTGATGATTTGCATAATTACTCGAACCAACGCGGTCTCCCCACTCAACTCTAACTTTTGTAAGTTACTGAGGCATAATTGATGCGTTGATTGAGGAGGATGAGAGTGTAAGAAAATAACACTGCATTAAAGGATTCGGAGAGCTATAAAGTCTTCATCTCCCCTCCATTTGCGTCACACCACTATTAATATGTGTCACACCACCCCTCCATCTGTGTCACACCACCCTCCATCGATGCCACACTACCTCTGCACCAATGCCACATCACCCCTCCATAGGTGCCACTCCACCCCTTCTTCGGTATCACACCTCCCCTCCATCAGTATCACACCACCTCTCCATCAGTGTCACACCACCCCTCCATCGGTGCCACATCACCCCTCCTTCGGAGCCTACGACCCCTACTCCAGCAGCTACCACTCCGGAGTCTCACTGGTCCCCACACCTTCCATCGTGGTGCAGGTGTGGACTTATCATCTAGCAGTGATGTAGTGCCACTTCTCTTGTCTGCACCCTCCACCACAGCCTCTTATTACCAGAAGCCATCAAAGAACAGCAGATAAAGCATTCGAAAAGTGGATGACAAGCAAAAGTTGAACCAAAAACCGGTTACATTGTTTTGATAATGCAAGTACCGAATTTAAGTACTCACCTAGCAGTCCAGTCAGTCCAGGAGGAGACAGGAGTCAGCCTGGAACTAACGGTAAAAAGAATTTACTCCTACTGCTTTACATTTATGAAAATACTTAAACATTATTACTAAAATACTGACAAAAGAAGTTGTAGGATTAAAAAAAATTGGTATGAAATTTAGTGTTATTTTCAGTCAAAAATAATGCACAAGTGTAAATAGAATGGAATATCTTATGGTTTATTTGAAATATTAGTAACATAAAAAAGCGGTCAGCTGAGGGTCATCACATGACTAAAACCCCCGTCAGGTAACACTTGTCCTGTTTCCTGACAAACCTTACCTAACCTAAACCTATGTGGAAAACATCCATGCCTTGCACTATGCACGTGATGTACACTAGATCTAGTAAATGACTGAATTATGAGCACTACCAACATAGTGCCGTATATTTTGAACGTATGTTAATATTAACAACGAACAATTGAAATATGACATTTCCTTCACGTTCTCCATACAGTGTCATAATGACTTTACACAAGCATCTTCTGGCACTCAGTTCGCTCTTTTGACCACTCCAGACCTTAGTGTTACAATTCATCTTGATATTGTATTTGACCACCTCCAGTAGAGCTTGTGGAGCAAGTAGTGAATCTGTTGCCTGTGGTTCAATTCGACCATTGGCCAATATCCATCCATAATCTTTTAGATACAAGAAAATGCTCATCCACTGCCTAACTTTGGAAATGAACACCAGAAGGTATGATACAGTGCGCTTGAAGCTGCT
Organism: Cherax destructor; assembly: GCA_009830355.1. Lineage (NCBI taxonomy): Eukaryota > Metazoa > Arthropoda > Malacostraca > Decapoda > Parastacidae > Cherax > Cherax destructor. The sequence continues at coordinate 59,772 of WNWK01003181.1, forward strand.
AAGAGGCTGAGTGTAAACTTGCAGAGAACAAGTACTTAAGTAAAAATTTTCACGAAATAGCCTGCAACACAGTGCGTCCAGTCCTTCACCTGGAGTACGACTGTAGGAAAAGACAGGCGCCTCTTCTCCAGTTAATGGCCTCATCTGTGGTTGCTACTCGACGGGATACATCTGTCTTCTTGAAATGAATATTGCACCTCAGCTTCATTCAGAGTAATCTCTTTCCCAGTCCTGAAAAGGTGTGACGTATCTCAACCACAGATTGCAAACACAAAAGGAAACAATTTGCACGTCTCTTCACCCAAACACTCTACAGTCAATGAATGTTCCAGATTTTCCAAGCATTTTCTTTTGTCTGACCTAAGGAACAGATCAAAGGTACTGAAGTCAGCATAAAAATAAAGTAACATCAAGGGATCTGTGTACTCTTCGATGATGGTTGCGGCACAGGTGGAAGCAAATATTTTAATTGTCTGAGTAATTAGCAAATCGACATCAACTTCTGCATGAACAGGCTTGCCTCCACTTCCATGCAGCCTCTCAACGAAGCTGTTTGTATTGTTGGATATTAGGCAGTGTATTGGTGAATATTGTATAAAAAAAACGCTCCATATATAATGACAGCTTCCGGGATTAGTTCTGAAACCAGATGCGTATTGTTCCTGATCAGAGTGGCCAGGAGAGGAGAGTAAGGTACTGAAGTTCGTGTGTGTCAGTACGTGGAGCGCAGTACCTGGAGCAAGATGTTCTAAGACGTCACGGTTTGTTTTTCGTAGGGATGGGATTTTTTTTTTGTAAGTTTATACCATAGGTTAGTTTTTTGGGTTTAAGTGTTATCATGTTTACCTGTAAGGCCCTAGTGTGCAGAGGCCTGTTTAATTTTTGAGAGAGTACTAGTACATCCTGCAGGCTGAGTAGCCTGCAGAAAGGGAAGGTGTCATGGAGCCTCCCTGTTAATAAATGATAGTGATTTACTCACCAGTAGCAGTGAGCTGGGTAAAGGTGAACTGGAGTATGGTGATGCTGGAATGTAGTAGAATAGATTGCATGTTGTATATGTATGTTTACTATTAACATATGTATATATTTTTGTATAGGTGAGTTCCTGTGTCCTTCCTTATAATAAATTTAATATTGTCTGAACACTTAATATGAAGGTAAAAGCTGGCCCTAGAGTGGTTTCTTTTTATATTTTAAATAATATAAATGCCCTTAGATTAGGCAGGTCGTTTACCCTTTAGGAGCCAAGACTTTTATTTACGTTACACAGTCAAAAGCATAACATTAGACAAGAAGAGTTCCTTACTCCTTTTCATTTTACCAGCAAAGTTCACTTGGAGACCATTAGTACCTCTGGTACTAATGGTACCAGAGGCTATAATGAAGGAATTAATAAATGTAATTAAGTGATAAAATAAAAGTACGAATCCGTAATCTGCCCTTTAAAATTAAAATATTCCATCGTCATATTCATCTCAAATTTGTAAATATTATTCGATATAGCTAATAATATAACTTAACATAAACAATTTATTTTTCACTGTCTTACTTGACTAATCTTACTTTGGTAAATGCAAGTCAGTTATTAGCTCCGTAGTTCGACAAGTTTTACACATTTCTTGACCTACAGTCGACCACCGTTGTTTTTTATTTTCAGCATTTTGGAAGCTGTAGAATCTTTTCACGAAACTATGCATGGAGTTCCTTTCCACCGTTTCCTCGCCCAGTTCATTCCACTTTTCAATCATTCTGAGATTGAAAAGGTATTTCCTAACGTGCCTGTGACTTGTAATAATATTGGTAGAATTACCGTCAATATGTTAGGTAAAAGGACACAATGCAACTAATGTGACATTTTATTGTGGCAACGTTTCACTCTCCAGGAGCTTTGTCAAGCTCTTGGAGAGCGAAACGTTGCCCCAATAAAATGTCACATTAGTTGCACTTGTGTCCTTTTTTTCCTTTGGCTTGTTTCCAACTTCCATTTGCGCCCCTTTCTACATCTGCCTTTTCGGTTTCCTGCGTGAAGGTTCAGTAGTTTGTCGATATTCTCTTACAAAGCCACTTTATCACGTCCGTCGTAATCATGTTTGCCTTCGTTTTTCGCTCTTGTAAGTCTTTGCATTTGACTCCTTTAGTCTCTCATTGCTTTGCTGTATACCCTGAGTGCCTAACACGTTTTACATAGTGTCCTAAACACTTTAAGGTTCTGAGGGCAGTTCTTAGCTTTACCAACCTCACATTTTCTGCCTATGTGACGGATTTGATCTGTGCCTCTGGAGAGATATTCGCTGTCATATTTACTCCTAAGTTCTTCATATTCGATGTTTGGAATTTTCATCTCTTTTTTTCCTTTTCAATTTGCATGATGTTACAATTCTTTAGGGTTCATTTTTTAAAACCAAATATTTGACTACTCATGTAATCTGTTAATGGCTTCACATAATCTATCTGTCTGTTCTTACTGACATCGTTTACAAACAATAATGTGTGATAAATTATTTAGAAAACAGACAAGTTGAAAAATGAGACACTTGTACAACATATGGGACTCTTTATTGATTCTCATATGTTGCATAAGTGTCTCATTCTTCAACAAACAATAATATTTGTCACCTTCCTCTGGCAGATTATATTATTTAAGTATATAAAAAGTAATAACTGAACCTGATTCTTTCTAAATATTCCGTGATCCACTTAAGTGCTTTTTCTTTTGTACCGTCATACTTTACTAGTTTGTGCTAAAGGTTTTCCAATAGTCCAGAAATAAGTAGCAAACATACTACTGTATTGTTTTGTTGGATCTCTTTGATTCGTTTCACTGAGCTCCTGGAGGTCCGTGAGGCAGGTTTTGTCAACTCTAAGGCCGTTCTGGTTTTCGGTAAAGAAGTCAATTTTCTCAAGGTTCTCCGCCAGCATTTTCCCGAGAATGTCTTTTCCAATACTTTGGACAGTATTCATGCCAGTGATACTGACCTGTAATTCAGTGCCTTTTGCCTGGTATTCAAACTTTTCCAGTGTGGTTGCTAGCTCCTAGTGGCAGTCCATAGTCGATTTTGCTCAGGATGAAAAGCAGATTCGATTTGTAATATATTTCTTGTTCTCATGTAATTATTTATACTTCTTAATTTAATTAATAGAATACACTACTTTATTACCATATTTAAGGCTTTTCTTGGACACAACTCACCCAAGCAATACTTCCAGTTAATATTCCAATACAGACACAGATACACACAAAACTTATCATTATCCCTCTACTTAGTATTTATAAAATACACATGTGCAGGAAATTCTAAAGAAGAATCTAATCGAATGTAAGAAATGAACTTTGATTTTGATTAGGTTTATTATAAACGGCAAAATATTACCACAATGATTCATACACATTAAAATCTCAGATCTAATATTCTCTGAACTGGACCTCAGATTTATGGCACTAAATTATATAGGAGGAAGATTTACCTAGTTATGACTTCACTCACAAACTTCAGTCTCAGCTGAAGTCAGGCGTCACTGACGTTCAGTACACACTGGAAATCAGACGCCAAATGAAACATTGGTTTTACAACTGGGAAATATACTATCGGGTCTCTTCCATGTACAATACAAGTATGTCGAATTTAATGCCTCATAGTCTATAAGACCATAAAATTATCCACGGTTTACTTTATTAATACCAAAACAATGCTTCTTAAAAAAAAAAACTATGGATCTACGCTAAAACATTTGTTTAAAGTTCAGTCTCTCAATCAAATTCTCTCTCTCTCTCTGTCTCTGTCTCTGTCTCTGTCTCTGTCTCTGTCTCTGTCTCTCTCTCTCTCTCTCTCTCTCTCTCTCTCTTGGATACAAGATTAGCACACCAATAAATGCAGTTGTCCAATAATTACATAAACAGTACATAAGATAGTTATACACATCAGCTGAGGAGCGTGCTCTGGTTTGTGAAGAAAATTCACCAGTCCTACACAACTTACTACACATCCTTCCCTCTTGATGCTAGTGAGGGACTTGCCCCAAGGAATTTGAGATACCTTGCCTTTCCTCGAATCAAACTAGATTTCTTCCCATTCTCTGGGTACCACGGGTAATGCAACGCATAGGAATATATCAATGAATATCTTTACCCCCTTCCCCGTCCCTAAAAGTAATAACTACAAAATACACTAGGACAAATAAAATGAATATACTAGGAAAAATAAAATGAGATTGATCTTAGATCTTTGTTAAAGTATTCGGAAGGAGTGTCAACTAATGTGCCTCTTAAAGGTGTTGAGCTACAGCTCCTGTCTCTTGAAGGTGTTGGGCTACAGCTCTTGTGACTCTTGAAGGTGTTGTACTACAGCTCCTGTGACTCTTGAAGGTGTTGTATTACAGCTCCTGTGACTCTTGAAGGTGTTGTATTACAGCTCCTGTGACTCTTGAAGGTGTTGTACTACAGCTCTTGCTACTCGTGAAGATGGGTACAGAGTGAGCGGAGGGAGGAGAGTAGAGTTCATTTACAATGAACTTGAACTCTTAAGTATATAGCTAAGTTACATTCACACAAAACGTGATCAAACTTAATGGTGAGGAATGGTGGTCATGATAACTATGATTCTGAACAGTTAATACTAACATTTATGGGATTGTGGGAGTCGAAGAACTGGTTTGCTGTGTTCGTGGTGGCGTTGACACTACGTATCGCAAGAGATGTGGTAGAGGCGTACACTGTTCATACAGTTACCGCCTCGACAGGTCTCTGGATTGTGCCAGGATATTATTCATAAGCCATATTGGGTATCACGTCCGCTGGTAATGGTATAACAACATGGCAACTTTCCCGGACATGCGACGGAGGATGGGTGTCGGTGCTGTTAACACATATCTGAAATGTCTGTCGTTATTACCACATGGGAATAACTTTTGAACAAGAAAATGCTTCTAGCTTGAACAGGTCTACCTCAGTAAAGCCTTTTACCTTTATCAACATTGATATGCCAACACCTTTCATAATTCACAAATCAATTTCTCTTATCAAAGCCACTTTACTGGTTCTCGGTACTGGAGAATTGAATCGGTGGCTCCGCACCACCATTTGCCATCTGTCCATTAGGCAACGAAATGGAAAAAAAAGTTGCACTGCATATTCTGGTATCCTGAGATGTGTGGTGCTGTGTGTGGCATTACTGTGGCTTTGCTGTGTTGTTGTTTTACGATGATGCTTACTGCTTCTCTTTGCAGCGGTCAAGCCCTAGCTCTAGGCCCTGTATTTTCGGCTGACATTATTGGCTCATGGGCTCTTATTATGCCTACCACTAAGTTTGTTTATAGAGTTTCCTTCCCCATCTTCATTTTCCTACTCATTTCGCTTACCACCACGATAATGAAATTGTATTTTATCTTTGGAACTCAACTGTGTTTTTAGGTTACATACAGACGTGCCTTTACCCTTTTACCTCGAATTTCAAGTAGGCTTTCCCTTATCCTGCCTGTCGAATTCTCTGAAAATCGTGTACATGGTAATCATATTTCACTGGTCCATCTATCTCACATCATTAGATCTGCTGCTCTATCTCCTTCTTTTAGATCATTGGTCTCTCTCCATAGTTAATTTCCCTCCACTAAGAATAGGTCTTGTTCCAAATCTCCTCTAGAATTACTAAACTCACTTAACGACGTGTGGGATCCATGTCGGCGCTACGCACTGTGACAGGTCTAACATTTTTCGTGTATAGCCAGAAGTAAGTCACCGTTTAAGTATCTGAAGGCAGCTGTAAGATTTGTAAACCCCGTATACGACACAGTTGTCCGCAGTTTGGATGCATATCTGGTGACATGTTGGGTGGAATATTCACTCCTAGATCTTTCTCTTTGTGTGATATAATTTATGACAAGTTGTATCCCATCTCTGGTCTCTTCTCTTCATCCCTAGTGTGTATGATCTTGCACATGTTTAACTGCAGTAGCCAATTGCTTGAACACCCTAACAGCCTCTACGTTTTCCAGTATCCGTTCTTGGTTTCATTCATTGGTTCAGGTCATCCGGGCATAGTGACAAACACGATTCAGTTGTGGCAAACCCTTTAGGTATATTAAAAAAAGTAACTACTCAATTGCTGATTCTTGAGTAACCTTACTCACTACCATTTATTATCTTCATACGTCTTTTCTTTAATTTTTGTCTTATTATAATTTTTGTTTTTGTTTTGTGTGTGCCTAACTTTAATTTGTGAATTAACCTCAAGTGCAGCAGTTTGTCAGATGATCTCCGGTAGTTCAAGAATATGAAGTCGACCTAATCCTGTCTTTACTGCTTGATCACCATTATTCTGTCACAGAATTCCAGTAGGGTCGTTCAACCCATTCCCCCACCATAATGAATATGCATGCAAATTTGAAGGTTTTCTAATAACGCTCGACCGCAATATTGAAAGATATATGGCGGCCATTTTTGTAATTTGCTTATTTGTAGTTAAGTATACCTATTTAAATCACAGAACGGGAGGGACTCGAACCCATGGCAAGCGAGTCCTAAAACTCATAGTATTTGCAAATGTACAGAGAAAGCGCTAAGGAACTTACATTTGGTATATCGTAAGAAAATTATAGTATTAACATGAGGATAGACTGATTCGTTACCTTCAGTAAGTCTGTCCTGATTTCCTGCAATGAATTCCCTTCCCTCTAGTTAATTTGCAGTTTTCGTCATAATAATCTTTACCCTTATATACCAAGTGATACTTGCTTGGAATTCATTGCCACTTGCCTCTAACTGGTTTTTCAAGACGATATATGCAATTTTCCAGCTGTCCTGTAGTTGTTTGTGGTTCCCACAATGCTCAACTTCCGTCAGTACCGATCAGGATATGTCGGCAGACCATGTGGCTCTGTCGTGTCCGTTTCTTTCGATAGCTTCGCCACTTTCTGTTTTATGTGGATGTAATCCAGTCTCTGTTGATCAGCTCTTTCGTAATGTTGCTGGTACCGTTCCTGCCTCTTTAATGAAAACCTTCTTCAATCTCTTTCCTCATTTCCCCCTCATACCTCACTGTCGTCTTCTGTGAGGGTTCCTCCTCCTGTCGTCAAGCCAACTATATGAAATTTTATGATCGTCTTATTTTGGTGAATGTGACGAAATTTCGGTTTTGATCTGGCCCTTCGGACACATGGGATTCTTCAGTTACCGCACTGCCTCATATCTTACCCTTAGATATTTATTTCTTCTCTGTTAAGTCATCTTCACTGCTCAGTACATAAGCCATATTATATTTTCCTCGATTTTGCGCCTCCGTAACTCTGGCTCAACTACAGGAGCGCGCGCGTTTTTTCCCATTCCCTCTTCAGAATGGTCTGAACAATTCTGTGGGTTTCGCCACTTTCTGGCTAATCTCATCATCATCTTATAGGTTGTCTCACCATCCAATTCCCTCTCCACTGAACTGTGTGTGTGTGTGTGTGTGTGTGTGTGTGTGTGTGTGTGTGTGTGTGTGTGTGTGTGTGTGTGTGTGTGTGTGTGTGTGTGTGTGTGTTGCGTGTGTGGTGTGTGTGTGTACCACCTGTTGTGGTGCAGGTGGTCTGCGGGCTGGTGTGTGTGTGTGTGTGCGCGCGCGCGCGCGCGCGCTGAGGGAAGGGAGGGGAGAGAGGGGAAGGGGAGGGAGAGGGAGACGGATAGAGAAAAAGAACTTAGTGTAGTGTTGGTTCGGTAATCTATAAAAGAGACTCAATGAAATTTAACTGACTTTGTATTTTAACCGAGTGGCTTTAATTCGTATTGTTGAATCTGGTGAAAGAAGTCAAGTTAGACGTAATGATCTAAACTTTTGGCCGAAGAAAAACTATGCATTAACAGTAACAATGTAGTTAAAGGAATAATAACTGTAATTAAAAGACTGGTGAGAATGCTCATTATAACAGTAAAAAAAAAAAGTTTATTTTAATGTATTTAGGAATAAATTAATAAAATAGAGGATATATTTATTGCAAGTATAGAGGGAAGTTGAGCGTGGTGTTGATCAAAGGGACCCACTAAAAATAATTGTCTCTTCTTTCAAGAAGGGAATGTTGCTCTTGCCAGTGTGTGTGAGATTATTAATACTTATCTCCGTTAACAGTTGCTGGACATTCTTGTTCATAAAGAAATTACCTTGCAGCTTCTTAAATAAATATTCCTGTTAGGTATATTTATTAAATAAAAAAACATTAGTAACAGAGGTCGTCGTCGACCCTGGTGAATTTATTTACAGAGGTAATAAACACAGTTGTCGAAATGAACTTTTCTGGCGATGTGGTCTATGTAGTCCACGCTGAAGATGAAGGAATTCAAACCTCTTGCCAATTCGAAATGCATCTAGCTGTGGAGGGATTTAATGCAAAGTATAGAGTAGAGGGATTTGTTATATCAGTAGTGAAAACGAAATTTTACTCGTCAGAAAAAGTAGGATTTTTATTTTCAAATAGCAGGGTAGCAAGGAGAAGATTGTAGACAAAATAGTATAACATTAAGACCGATTAGAGCTTCAGAAGTCGAGCGTTAATATAATGTAAGTGATTTGTGTGATGTAAGCTGCATATAGTCTTACTTATTATTTGTTAAAACAAAATTCAATATATTCGAACAGGCTTAGAATTAAGAGAGGAAAATAATTTTAAGCTGCCTTTGAAACAATCTTATTTTAATTTATAGATTTGTAGTCGGAGTATGACCGTTAAATTCCATTTTTACCATAAATTGCTAATGAGTGTGCTGGGTTCCCTTTGTTAAAGTTGCTCATTCTAAGATAAGTTTAATTTAGATTAGCTCCTGAAAAAGTTATATTACTTTTTCTTCAACATTTTTTTTCGCGTTTAGGGTCCTGGTATTTTTTTCAAAAGTTTGTTTATCGTTGATAAGGGAAACGAATGTAATTCAGAAGTCTGAGCAGAGCAAAGAGTCTATGTTATTGTTTCTTCTCTAGTAGGTAGCTATTGTTGCCACTTATAAGTCACTATTTTTTAAGTTTTTTATTGAATTAACCGTCACTAAAACAAATATTTTTTTATAACCGCTGTTAAGGCAATTTTTTTTTTAAGCGAATACTAAATAGATAATGATTCCTTTAATCCTACTCTATATTTATAGTTTTTTTTAGGTTTAGGTATATAGCAGTTAAGCCACGTAAGATATCTTGGAATTGCTATACTAACACCAATAATAGTCTTACGTCACTGACAGGGTGATCAGAATCTGATGTATTTCAGCATAAAAGTTTTATCTAAATTTGTGAGGGATCAGATCAACAGCAATAAACTCATAGCTTATTGCAAATTTGTCTTACTTCTGCTTTAGCTTCTTTTAATACTAGAGGTCATTAGTGTCGGCCATAGGGTAAACTGGATACGATCAGTCAGGAGTGAATTAATCCCTAAAATAATGACTTGTTGTAACCTCTTGGTTTCCAAACCACCGTCCGGGGAAACGTTGCAGGCGCTACCAACACATTTCTCCTACAGGTTAAAGAGCTTGCACATATTGATATAAACTACGTCTGTATAGCGTCTCCGGGACCACGATATTCTGGTGTCCTCAGTCTTGGTTTCAGGTGCTTTATATAAGTACAACAATCGACTTGCTTTTTTCTGCTGTGTAAAAAATAATTGTTTTTAGCATAGGGATTAATTAAGTTATGTAACACATTTTCTCTCTCACAGATAAAGAAATTATTTCGTCGATTCAGACTTCACTGTTCGAATAACCTTTTGTAAGAGAGTCTGTGGAAGTCCCGAGCTCTGCGTTTGACTCCGCGAGACCATTTATTAAAGGGAATTTTTTCTCTCGTTATTGTTTTCAGTCCTTGTATATTGGCAAAGATAAAAGAAGTTATTCTGTTAGAAGTGTTTCGTAAGGGAGGTTCTGTTGATAGACGTTGTTCTATCTTATTTTGGGGATTCATCGTATGTATAATACCTGATGTAGTCCAAAAATATTTGCCTCTTGTAGGAAAGTGATCTGTAGCTCAGTGGTAGAGCACACGACTCACCACCGAAGGCGCACTGGATCGATTTCCAGCAGGGTGAGACAGAGTCTCTGCACACCTGCTGCTCCTGTTCACCTAGCAGTGACCAAGTATACTAACTCAGTTATTGTGAAATGTCGCAGATCTCATCCCGGGGTGGTGGCAGGATACCTTATACAATGACCTATGGAAGGCAATAGCTCTTAGCTATTACTGAAGAGTTCTTGTTATTGGTACAATGAGAACGCTCGCGGTCATAGGTACCCAGTCATTCCTCCACCGACTGATCTGTATTATTATTATTACTATATCATCAAAACCAAGCGCTAAACCCGCAAGGGTCATACAGCCGACTGACTGATGTGGTTCTTATCAGGGAAGCTGCATATAATGTTTCCATCTTAGCAAATGAATGTTAATGTAATGTTAGTGTTAACGGTGGATGTTTGTCTTGGTTATTTCTTCTTGATAGTCTATTGCAAATTGAATTTCAGTCCAGTGAATTCGTTGTATTAGATTTTTACGCTCATGTGGAGGCGTTAAACCCGTTGGGGGTCAAACAGCGCTTGGGAATGAGTGATAAGTTACGCCACAGGAAGATAGGGATAGCTCCATTTCCTTTTATCGAGAGCCCTTTATGGGCATGAACGAACGCACATTGAGGAACAGTGTATTAAAGAGATCGCTTGTATTATATTGTGTATGTAACGAGTGCCTGGCATCTCAGTGCCTAGAGCAGCTGTGTCTGCAGTGACAAACGTAATTTTCATTAAACAGACATCGGGTGTAATAAAGCCATAAAATCAAGATATATCAATGGATTATGTCATACAAATGTTATCGGGATATATTCAAATGTAATAAGTCAATAATGTTTAGTATAACAGTAACTGAGCTTTCATATATGAAACTACAGTCAGTGTTTGCTCTAAATAGCCTGAGGTGTTAATGTAACCTACTTTTAAGAATGACGCCAGATACACACATTCAGGAATTAATAATTTACATAGAAATTAAAGTCAAACTTTTATAGATTCCTTTTCACATAGGCCTCAGGGAGAATGGTCAAGTCGTAACCTTGGCTAAAGTTGTATTAATTAAAGAGAATGTCTAATATAATGATGGTTTCAGAAACAAAGTTTTAAAAAAATGTTAAAAAATAGCAAAGGAGCTTGAAAAATAGTACAGAGGTTGTCATAATTGAATGTGTCAGGTAATTCGGGTTTATGGGAAAGGAATAATATCAGTAGACAACAAGATACTTAGTCTCACAGTGGCAACCACTGTGAGACTAAGGCTAGGATTAAGTACTTATCTAAAACTATTATTTAAATGGAGAATTGTCAGTCACATGAAATGTAAGGAGTGTGGGCAGAGAGAGAGGCCGAACTCTACAGCACTGTGTTTTAGTGTGTCCAAAAATCCACAACTCTACACGCTCAAACAAACCCTACAGAAAATAGCAAAACAATTCATTGTTAATGAAAACACATTTGACATCTTGAGGTTATATCAACATTTTGAACTGGCTAGGTGAATGAACTTGTTAACTGGAGAGATTGTAACCCAGGAAGCGACCAATGTTTACAGCAGTAATAATTTTTTGATTGTTATTAAGTAATGCAGTTAGTAAATGATGAGTTACAAGATTAATACACGAAGTGACTGTAATGTCTTAATAATATATATAACTATACAAAGTGAGGTCTTACAAAGAACTACTACGACCTCTGTAATCCGGTTATTTTGCGCTGCCACACACAGGATGAGCTACGGGTGCGCAATAAATTGCCGCTCTGGCAATTTTCATGTATACACACACACTAAAAGTAAAAACTTATTGCATCAGTGCTTCAGTGGTGGAATAAGAAATGACGGAAGTAAGATTTTAATGTAGAAGGTATTCAGGGGTACTGACAAAGTACTTAGAGACAGACTAACACACGGAAAGACTAAATGAGCTAGAGACACGAAATAAATAGTCTAGAGTGTGGCGATGAAACCGAGGGTTCAACCTATACCATCACAAGCATAACTAGGTGAGCACACAGGGCGGGTAGTTCCTATTCTTTGCATCATAGAGTGAAGACGAATGGAAAAAAGGGAGAGGAAGGTAGAAGAATGAAGAGGTGGAGGCAAAGAAATCAGAGGATAATGTGATATATATACATATTATATAATAATAATATATATATATATATATATATATATATATATATATATATATATATATATATATATATATATACATTTTTTATTACGTTCCATTGCAAGGCGCCATCTGACCCATAAGAATTTAGCGCTTCCTACCGAATATAATACGTTCACTGCCCTTCCCTCAGCGTCCTGTGGCCAGAAACAAGTATATTAATTATCGTTACAGACAGCATCCGTAATTACCTGGTAGGAACCCCTCCTAGCGACCAGTCATCTTTTTGCCACCTGCTGAGGTAAATTCTCTGCTGGAGCTGAAGCAAAGATCTCGCAGTTACTGAGGCAGCTGTGGCCCTCCTGCTGAGAGAAAGAATCTCTCTACTGAGGTGGAAATGTCCTTACTGTAATGGCCGCTTCTAGAGAGGAGAGTTGTGCCTCGCTGTTAAGGAGTAATGTATGTGTGTGTGTACTTACCTAGTTGTGGATGCAGGGGTCGAGATATAGCTCCTGGCTATGTGTGTGTGTGTGTGTGTGTGTGTGTGTGTGTGTGTGTGTGTGTGGCGCGCATGCGTGCTTTTGCAAATTCACCTATATGTGGTTCGAGAGGTCAAGTTCTAGTTCCCGGCCCCGCCTCACAACTTTCCACATGGCAGGACCAAGGCTTTCAAGAACAGCGTCTTCAAAGAATATCCAGTTTATTAATTGACGTTTCGGATGCTTCGTCATCCATCATCCTAATACTGCAACAATAATATAAATATTACAATAATAAAATATAATTTTAAAATAATATTACAAGATCGGGCTTGTTAAAATTCTCATTACCTTTGTTTCATGTTAAAATAATATAGCCTATATGATATTGATTCATGGCAGAACTTACATATATTGTAAAGAACATACTTTAAATAAGATAAATTGAATCTAAATTTTTTCCAATACAATTAAGCATTTCGAAAAACTGATCATTTTGAAAAGTTCGGTGTCCCGTGGCTCGGTTGGTATTATACTCATCTCACATACTGAGTGCCCATGGTTCGATCCCCGGCACTGGTGGAAACGTTAGGCATGTTTCCTTACACCTGCTGCCCTGTTCACCTAGCAGTAAGTAGGTACCTGGGTGTTAGTCGACTGTTGTGGGTGGCATCCTGGGGAGTGGTATAATACCTTAGATAGAGCTGGGCTTTGAAATAATCTGAGGCTGGATAATTCTTAGCCTTTATAAGTGATCTGCGTAAAAATAATGCTATGTAAATTACCACTGAAATAATAATACAAGATAATACTACGACATGAAATAGATCGAATGATACAGAAAAATACAGAGTAACACATTTATACTAAATGAAGCTAAAAATATTTGATTAAATTCTTCAGTAGAAAAATTGCAAAGACAATACTAATGTGCAAAATCCCTCAAAAATACAAACCAAATGCAATTTTATTAATAAAGGCACACAACAAATGTTTTATGTAACAAATCGTAAACAGAAGCAAATTATTTAACAGTTAAAAAGTAGAACCGACTCTTCATTGCTTAATTCTGGTTTCAAGGTCAAGAGAGTTAAAGCATTTACTCAAGATTTTAAAGTCACAAGAATTTAAAAAGCGCTTATTTTTCATTGAATGTTTTTGAATTTCAGAGTGTGAAGGGTGAGTCAGATGGTGACCTGTCCAGGGAGAAAGATTTTTATGCTCGAATATATTCTGATTTGAAAGTTTAACGTGAAGAACTACCAGTATACCGCAATGCACAGTTGGGACATTTACAACAATTCAACAATTATATATGTCGTGCCGAATAGGTAAAACTTGCTGTTTGGGCAAAGAAAAGCAACGCTATTATTGCCGAATAAGGTAAGTGAAAATTTATGTATACAATAATTTCGCAAAATTCATTCTGAACCTAACGAAAAAAGTATATTTCATTGTGTTTGTTTATTATTAAATTATTGTAAACTTATCTTAAATATATTTAGTTGGATTAGGCTAAATTAAATTGTGCTTGTTATAATAAGGCTTTGGTACAAAATTATTAATTTTTACATTAACATAAATGAAAAAATATATCTTTAAACGTATAAGAGAAAATTTTAGAAATGACTTAATATTAAATGAGCTCTTGCTAGCTGACCAGTTTTACCTATTCGACACGACATATATAATTGGTTGTGTACTCCACGAGAGCGGGAAGGGCAAGCATTCAGGATATGAAGCGCAATAAAGAGTAAAAAATCTTTAGGTGATTAGATAATATGAAACTAAGAGTGGGAATATTATTTTCCTAAAAACATGGCCACTCACAGTAATTATGGTATAGTTCCATATTTCTATATTCAAAGGTTTTAATGCTAAATCCATAACTACACGTGACAGTAGTTGCAGTCCAGGAGTTGTAGTCAGAAGATAATTCCCAGACCTTTTGCCATTTCCCCGAGTATTTCTTAGGCACTCGCAAATTTAAGAAATATAATTAGCGACAAAAAAGACTGATAATGCCCAAATGGATTGATGTCAGAGATTACACGTGGTAACTGCCCTCTATTCTCAATGAGAATATATAACGAGAAAATATAACTTTGTCTTAGCCCCTTTCAACAGAGATGAAGACCTCGATTGTAAATCCAAATAAATAATGTGGCGACAGGACGCTATAATGGTTTCCTTGCAAAATGAGGTTTGTCATTTAGTATTAAAAGGTTAAAGAGTACAGTGCCTGGGGAAGCTGAGATATATACGTTTGATTTAAGGAATTGAAGACTAGTAATATATTTCTTTAATAGGATTCAAGCGGATATGAAAATTTGAAAATTGAAAATGATATATCACGAACTTTGGCCAGCTCCTGCACCTACAAACAGGTAATCACACTCAATAATAAATACTGGTAACAGAATTAGCGATGGCCAGTGTGACTAGATAAAAAGCTGTGGACACATTTTGCCTTCAACGTTTACTGCAAATCATTCTTCTGTGCAATCAAGAGTGTTCCCACCTAACACGCTTACAGCCAGGTACCTCAAGAGAAGATAAGGTTGACACCAGCAAATATGAGCGTGTCATTATTAAATCAAATGATAATTGAGACAAAGAAGATGGAAAAGGCAAAATAATATCACAAAGGAAGGGTAAAATGTAAAATAAACTCTAAACGAAATAAGACTTGCATAGACTTTGGCAACAAAGGAAAACATTCACAGACAGAGTCATCTTAATTCCCTAAATATGTAAATAATATATCAGGGGGAGAATGCAGATATGGAAGCTCTGGAATAACAGAAGTATATAAATGCTGATTCCAGCACAACAGTGTATTCCTGAATATGTCAGGGATGTAAAAGAAGTAAAAATATATAAAAAAACGAAGGAGAAAATAGGAGCAAGAGCCACACAAATATAAGCTTGAAAAAACAACAGGAAGCTAGGATGAATTAAGGAGCAGCACAAGTCATACACACCAGTTACCACTATTACAACTCTCAGCACCGTTACATCTCCTGTATCAGTATTGTAAGGAAGGCTATAACCACTACTCAACTTAAAACATAGAACTGGAAGAGAATAACACGCTTTCTGTGAACAATCTTAAGACCATAAAAAAAATGAAGAATAAAGTTTCCCAAAGATACAAATACATCGTTTGAATTTCACAGAAAACTGTAGACTACATAGATTGTGATCCCAGACATATGTGGCAAAGATATTTGGTAAAAACTAACAAGTATTATTATTATACATATATATAACGGAACGCAATGGACAAAAGATATCAGAACAAACGTGAAATACAGAAAATCGCCTACAAAACCGCGGTAATCAACATCAAATTTTATCCTTCTAGGAATGTTCAATTTCTCATAGTTAAAGTGAGAGATGATAGACAGCAGCATTTCAGTAGATATATCACCCGGGAGTAACCTTGATCAGTGGTATAAAACATGGGAGAGGTGGAAGGGAATAATTCAGACTCTTGGGCGAGTATACGCCTAAGAGTCTAAATTATCTGGTAATACAGGTTAAAAATTATTTTTATTATTATTGTTCATTACTATATGTTTCATTTTTATTTATAAAGGGAAGGGGTAGTTAAGATTTTGTTAGCTAGTTCATCTGGTAACAGTGCCTAAAAAGTTAAATGCTACTTTTCTAGATCAAGAAACCCGTGTTAGAGAGTTCTTCAGAAAGCGTGACTAATTTTCTTTAAACCAACACAAAGCTGACTAACTGAAGTTCTGTATAATTTCTTCCTAATAGCATTACAAATACAACGATGAAATTCCTCAATTTATATTCGACAGGAAATGTAATCTGAATGCGCGTTTCCTTGCACCAGATTTTTTTTAACCTGATTACTTGGAACCTATGGCAGGTCTGGGTACCAGCTCAGGTAACCAGCTAACCTCACAATCCTGGTGTCGGTAGAGTTCATTCTTTAATCCCTACAAGCCGGGAAACATCAAAGAGAATCTACCTGCTTGAATAGCCAGTGCAAAAATGCAGAACTTGGATACAAAAGTCCATGAAAAAAAAAAAAAACCTACGCAATAAACCGGCAGCTAAGCCAGAGATGCAGGAGCTCACAATAATGAAAGCAGGAAGACATACGAAAGAAAAATGGGGAGGAGGGGAGGGGGGTTCAGATTGAAAACTGAGGCCACGATGCACAAGTCACACCAAAGGGAACTGTTTGACTAGCAATAATAACACAGTGGCCTCTTCTTTCTTTACATATCTAATAGCGAGATATTCCCTTTTGCCAAATATTACTGTGGCTTCTCATCTATGACTTCGAACGAGTTATAGATAACTTGTCTTAAGCCACTGAAGCTGACGCCACTGTAGCCCCCGCCGACACTGCTGACACAGTGTGAAAATTTGTGACTTAAAAGAATATTGGATATGGAATGGATTGCAATGCATGAACTTTAGCTGTCGCTGCTGATGCCGCACCGCTGATGATGACGCCGCCGCCGCTGATGACGCATCTGACTCCTGACGTTTCCCCTCACACCCCTCTACTATTGATGATACTACTACAGACGGCGGCGCCTAGAACTCCGCCGCAGCTGTCGCCGCCGCCTATGTTATGACTTATAGTCTCTTGGGGATCTAATCCTTGATATTATTTGCAATGTAACTGGTATATTTTCCTTTTTCTTTCCCCTTCCTATATTGTGGTTATGATTTTTGCAATACGTCGGTACCTTTACTTCTGAAAACCAGAATTAATATTTCGTCCGCTGTACCTTAGTATTGTTGACAGTAACTTATTAATATTAGCTTATCTTTTTTTTTCTCTGGGAAAAAATACCGAATAACCACACCGTTCCATTGCTCTGTAGACTGTATAACTCACTCGTTCACACCAAACGGGAGATGACAGTAAATTGTAAGGAATAAGGCCTGAATAATGGCGACCTACTCAGAAAAAAATGAATTTGAAGATGCCTATGCAAGATTTCACAGCGACTTCACGAACTGGTTCGGAGAGATCACGACTGTAGCATGTAGCGAGGAATGTTGTTTGTCCATATAAAAGCAAACAGCTCGAGTCTTCTAGTTCTTAATTAAATGTTAACGACATGTTTGCTTAGCAAGTGTACAGTGTTATAAAATACTTAATTTTCGAAATTTATAAAATGTGCCATGCAAGCGAAAAATAAGCAACAGAAAATATATCTTAAAAAATCCTTAAATATTTGTAAAATTTCATAAAATAAGTATGTAACTAAAATGAAGCCACTAACATTATTAAGAGAAATAGAATGTGCGGGTTTGACAACACGGTAGAAGGCAATAAGTGGCGCTTTTGATACTCCTTTAATATATCACACTCACCAGCAGCCAAGAACAAAAATATGCTGTGATACAGATGATGTGGGAATTTTCAACATAACCATAACTGAAGACGTTTCGCTAACCATTAGCTTTATCAGTTTAATACAGGGGTATGTAAAGGTGATGAAACTAGAGACAAAAGAAGACGAGGTAATCAGTCCCTTAGCTTAGATGGTGTCTTCCTCAACCTGATTGCTAACTAACCTCTGGTCCATCTCTTGGGCATGACCTTCCGCTAATTGATACGACCACCTTGACAATGCCTTCAACCGCTGCATCTCATGTCTACTATCTAAGCCAACAACTTCCTGCTTATGTCTTGACGAACCTTTCCTAACCTAACCTGCTTATGCTTCAGTCATCAAGACTACGATGGTGAACACCATCATCCAGGATGAAGGACTCATCACCTCGTCTTCTACAATCTCCAGTTTCAGCACCTTCATATACCTCTGGCGAAACGTTACAAAATAAAGATACCCAGTTGTTGCACATGTGTCTTATTCATAAACTTTTCGGTACTGCATATCATTACTACTACCTTAACTAGGAAAGATCATTCTACTGAACAAATGCAATCATCACGTTGCAAAAAACGGGCGACTGTGCTTACACGTCCGCATTCTTTGGAATATAACCGTTACAACAGACGTCTCTAACAGTAAACAAATTTCCTTGATTCGTTACATAGCTTGTTCAGCTTGGCGACTCGAAGCAAAAAAAACAAAAGTCCTGCAGTTAACTAAAGAGGGAACATAAGTTGCAAGGGCGGGTGAGAGTGAAACATATCTTCCAATATGTTCACGAATAGGTGACTTTCAAACCCAAATTTAAATAGACTATAAGAGACAGTTAGATATAATTGTCATCATTCATAATGTAGCCTTTGTGGCCAGTGTAAACATAATTAAATCAAACTGGGGTCAAAACACGTTTATACAAAATGCAACTATATTTAGGAAAACTCCCTCCTACTTCTAAATTATCACCAGCTGCTCCTGTTTTACAGGTCATTAAAGCACTTCAAGTCTTCCTGTGGTTGTGGTCCCGAGTTTCCTGTTTGTCGTACTAGTGAAACTACTTTTTTTCTGTATACGTAAATACACAGGGAGGTATTTACGTCACCCATGTTTCATACATCTATGAATAAAAGCAAAAAGGTACATGCGTGTTATTCATGCATAGCTATGCATGCAAGAATGTTTTACATTTAAAAATAGCATATAGTTCTAATATTGCTTCTTTTTTTTAGCTAAGTGGTGTGTTGCCGAGGCCTATACCTTGAACCTAGTGCTAAACTTCTAGGTCATCAAAAATCCAGAGCAACACATAGACGTGATTACACGCTATGGCTGGTTCATAGACTCAGCTGTTCAGAAAGAATTCATACATGATATGCTCACTATAACTCTTGGAATCTAATGAACCTACATACACTACCTAAACGCTACATCGTGACCCTTAATAACCTCTCCTGAGTGAGGTTCTCAAGGGTTGTCATCATGAACGTCACTACCTACAACCAGAAATTGCAGGGACTCCTCGATGACAACGATATTCACGAACATATCACACCTATTGAGTTAGAAAAAACGCACCAGTTCCTCGTTGACGTAGTACATAGTATACTCGAGTAGTCCCAATCCCAAATCAGTCAGCATGAATGGTTTACCTAAAACCCTCAAGCCTAATATTCCAGTGAAACTTATAACATCTGGCATTGACAGCGCTCCATACCGTGTGCTAGGCGTCTTCGCTAAACACATGTCTAATGTTCCATCATCTTGCACTCTTTAAGTACCCTTGAAAACACTTCGACGGGGCCCTGGGACCTATTTTGCTTTAATCAATGCTCTTATTTAATACCGTGTTCCTAGTGACAGTCATATTAATTAATTTGTTTTCTTCAGGTCTTTTACAATTATTATTTGTTGGGATGTCATTTGTCTTCTTGTTGAAGAACAGGAAATAATTAATGAAAAGAAAACATATTTCTTACTCCTTATTAGTAAGCTGCTCGGATCGAATTTTAAGTGGGGTTACTTTTTTTCCCCTATTTTTGGTCTGCATGCTTGAAGGAATCTTTTTGCATTTGAATTCGATTCATATACAACATTAATTAAATAGTTTCGCTCAGTTTTGATATCTTGTGTAACTTTCCGAACCTTTACCACAATAAAAGTTGATTCTGCACTGTATATCTTTAATTCCCTAAATAATACTTTAGTAACTACAGCTCTTTAATACAACCATTTAGAAAATAATAAAATATGAAAGCCTATATTATTCTCTTTTCAGTAAATCAAGCTACAGCAGCTGTAAACCAATAATAAAGCTCGTCTGTGAGAACAGCTGCTCTGATTTACGCTACATCTTCATCTAGGTCAGCAGCAACAGGCTATCCGTCATGCCTGATAAACACCACATGACGTTTGAATAGGCTCCTCTAGCCACAACCTAAAACTTACACAATTGTCCAGAATAAAGGTGCCTTTTCCGCGCTTTAGAATGCAAACTGCTTCCTTAATGGCCTGCCATGGACATAAAAGGTATAATATACTGACAAGCTGGAAAACAAGCTCAAGGGCAGCAAGGGAACTTTATTAAGATATGGTCTCGTTTAGTGACCAAGTTTGATCTTCAGTCGTAATGTTTTAATAGTTACCAGTGCAACTTCATGTCTTTGTCTTTAAGCTTTTTTGTTATCACAACAGTTAAATGCGAAATTGACCAATTAGCTCTATTTATCAACGAATTATTTCGTAATTACGTCATTCATGACAGTGCTCACCTATTTGTACTCGCCTATTTGTGGTTGCCTGGGTCGAATATCTGCTCCTGACTCCGCCTCTCCTTTAGCCGCTGTTGTGTTCACTCTCCCGGCTGCGTGAGACCTATCATTCATATTTTTAAAGCTATGTTTAGTTTCTGAATCAATCACTTCACAGTCTAGCTTATTCCACATCTTGATATCACTAAGGATAGAGAAGTATTTCCTCACACATCTGTGACTCATCTCTGCTCTTAACTTCAAGCCATCCCCTCGTGTACCTGAGACCCGCCGCTCAATCATGTCACCCTTGGTCCTTTGGACCTCTAGTGTCTTAAGCTTTAGCTTCGTTATTCTGTGCTCATAGGTCATACGCCTCAGCTCTGGGACTAATCGAGTAGCAAACCTTTGCATTTTTCCAGCTTTACATGCTTTATAAGATACTGCTTGCTCCACAATAGGCCTGGCATATACCGAGAATAGGGCTGTGAAAGCCTGCTTGTTGAGGTTCCTTAAAGTTACTCTTAAATTTGCCAGTTTCGCATTTGCTGTGGCCGATATCCGGTTGACATGTATGTGCCTCACGTGAAATGCTCGGAACTATGCTCACCCCGACGTCCTATTTCGAGCAGGTTTGCATCCTTTGTTCTCCGAGCCTGTACTTTATTTCCGGTCTCTTATGCTTGCCCTTCCCTGATTTTTATAACTTAGTATTTGATATAGTTATATTCTAATAGCTAACTTGTCAGATAAATCCTGCAACTTGTCTGGATCCATTCGGAGTGTTTCCCTGTCTGCTTTTGTTTGAATTCTCACCATTTTTACGTCATCTGTAAACGGGGACACTGTCATTCGTAACAGTGCGTAATTTATAACTGTGGCATGCGGAACTGCGCATTATCTGGAACTAAACGGCGAGTTTTTTTTTAACATTTCGAATGTAAACACCAATAATGAATTTTTAACCGCATTTTTAACATGCATTTTTAACATGCAGAACTTGCGTGGGTGTGAGCGTGCTAGGATTAGACACCAGCAGACAAAGTATTCTGAAGGTCGTCACAATTAAAAAATATTATTTTATACACCGACTACAATTCGCATCAATCTGGTCACAATATGAATAGTATCTCATGAAAGAAAAACATTTAGGAATTCAGCGTGGGTTTTATCTTAGATCAGAGTGATCCGAATTTCAAAAATATCAGTAGTAATATAGACTCAAATATTCATGGAAACAACAGTGCATACACTTAGGACATTTTTATTGGATTCGTTCCTGTCTTGGGACTAAGACGTGTCTTGTAAAGATATCCTAAGTGTCCTAGTAAAGGTGTCCTAAGTGTCCTTGTGTCCTAGTAAAGATGTCCTAAGTGTCCTTGTGTCCTAGTAAAGATGTCCTAAGTGTCCTTGTGTCCTAGTAAAGATGTCCTAAGTGTCCTTTCATTCATGCTGTCGGTATTATTATGCCTTCTACTTTCATTCACTATTTTTCTCAGTCTCTGTATTGGATTGACAAAGTCTCCAGTAAACGAAACATTTCCATCAATATCCTAGTGCTGCACATATCTTATTTACTTGTCGATATCTGATGCCACCAACGACTCTATGTAAGTTCTGTTGTTGATGCACTTGGTTAAAAAAAAACGTTAGAATATATTCTTTATGAAGAGCTTGAATAAAGAATTTCATTACGTGACCCAGTCCCCAAGAAGAGACCTGAACCTGGAAATAAATGGTATAAAATACCGACACAATGGAAAAATAAACACATAAGCAGTATAATGTGATCCTTTATTGACAACGTTTCGCCCACGCAGTGGGCTTTATCGAGTCACAGACAGATCTACCTGGAAAATGAGCAACATGGAGATATATATAGGGTACAGTCAGGTGGAGAATGCTGGGTCAGGTGGAGAAAGCTGCATGTGAGTCTTAAAAGTAGTGTGATAGTTGAAAACATAGTGTGACTTAAAGGACCTGCAGTGTACCATTCTTGAGTTCTAGGTGGGATAGCGTTGAAGAAGTTTCTTGGCAATAGGTTCAGCTATGTTGTAGAAGCCGTTGTTCTGGTTGAAGTTGTTGGATATACAGATGAGTGATGATTCTAGGATTCTTCGGTATTGCGTGTTGTCTTCTCTGGCGATGAGTCTATGTATTTTAGGTTAGTCAAAATACAGGTTTAATATATCATAATATTGATTCTCCCTCGAGACTGTCAGTTCCCAGCATTCAAGACACTAACCCAAAACTTACGATTCACTGCATCTCTTAATCTGTTAACACTAGGTACTACAGTCGTCAGAGTACTTCACAAATACACGAACATAACATTAGTTATTCATCAGTATCTCCAATACAATTACGCTTTTTAAAACACCACTTCTCTACCACTCCCAACTACCATTACGTTCTCCAAACTTACCATTTTCAAACCAACACTCGAATAGACTGCCAAAGCCACTATTCACTAAAATTTCTATTTCGCTTCCTCTCAAACCGCCAACACATTTCCGAGCATCACAACACCAGAGATTCCCCTATCACTCAAATCATTTCTCTGGCATCGTTACCACCACTGCACTTTCCAAATCACCAATACTCAGAGTCTCTCCCTCACACAGTCCAGCACTGCCACAGCCTTCCTCACTACTTTCTCTGCTCAAACAATCACTTTACTCAGCAGCTCTGCAGCTTTAGAGTACAGCCTGGCAATCTTAACATAGCTGGGTACCTCTCCCAACTACCGTACAATGCCAAGTAAAATTTGACGAGAAGCCATACCTCGTCAACATCCTCCCTCTCCACTCCCGGACCTCACTGCAGCTCCCGGGTCCTCGCTCCACCTCCCGCTAATTTATACATCCAATTCAGGGACTTTACGGCATGCTTCGTGTGCCTTTTACGCGATCCCAGCTTGAAATCATGTCAACAAACCCAGAGATAGTGGTCCAGGGAGGAAGCAAGACAAGAGTTGAATAAGATCATCCCTGAGTCTACTGCAACCATAGCTTGGAAAGCACATTGTTACTGTTTGTGTCGTTGTTTTGATGGGTACGTTACGATTATATGAAGAGTGTACTTGAAGAGTGTAGTATACTTGTGAATTTTCTATATGTTGAAATGTCTTGAAGTTGATATTGGTGTACTCGCGCATGTGTGGCTACATAGCTTTGTGTGTGTGTGTGTGTGTGTGTGTGTACTCACCTAATTGTACTCACCTAATTGTGGTTGCAGGGGTCGAGACTCAGCTCCTGGCCCCGCCTCTTCGCTGTCCGCTACTGGGTCTCTGCTCTCCCTGCTCCATGAGCTTTATCATACCTTGTCTTAAAACTATGTATGGTTCCCGCCTCCACTATATCGTTCGCTAGACTATTCCACTTCCTAACTACTCTATGGCTGAAGAAATGCTTCCTAACATCCCTTTGACTCATCCGAGTCTTCAGCCCGTAGTTGTGTCCCCTTGTTTCTGTGTTCCCTCTCTGGAACATCCTGTCACTATCTACCTTGTCGATTCCCCGCAGAATTTTGTATGTCGTTATCATGTCTCCTCTAACCCTTCTGTCCTTTAGTGTTGTTAGTCCTATTTCCCTCAACCTTTCTTCATAGGACAGTCCCCTGAGTTGTGGAACTAGCCTTGTCGCAAACCTTTGTACTTTCTCTAATTTCCTGACGTGCTTGACCAGGTGTGGGTTCCAGACTGGTTTTGCATACTCTAGTATGGGCCTGACGTACACGGTGTACAGTGTCTTGAACTATTCCTTGTTAAGATAACGGAACGCTAATCTTAGGTTTGCCAGTCGCCCATATGCTGCCGCGGTTATCTGGTTGAAGTGTGTTTCCGGAGACGTGCTTGTCGTTATACTCACCCCAAGGTCTTTCTCCTTTGACGAGGTTTGTAGCCTTTGTCCATCTAGCCTGTACTCTGTCAGCGGTCTTCTTTGCCCTTCTCCGATCTTCATGACTTTGCATTTGGTGGGGTTAAATTCGAGAAGCCAGTTGCTAGACCAGATGTCAAGCTTGTCCAGGTCTCTTTGAAGTCCTGCTTGGTCCTCATCTGATGTGTGTGTGTGTGTGTGTGTGTGTGTGTGTGTTCAGTAAATTGACTTATTTCGTTTTTCCGGAATTACTCCGAACCGCTTCTTAATGTTGTCAGCTATCTTGATTTCACACGTGTACAATGCACTAGATCAACTAATCAATAATGTGTGGTAAATAGAGATAAATTATACTAATAACCAATTTCGTTCGGGTGACAAGTTCGACATGATGTCCACTTTCAGATCCTGTTATTTGTCGAATTCCATAAGCTTCTTCCATCTGGCTACCTATCCCAGGCGCCATATTTCCAACCCATTCTCCTAGGAAAACTTGTTTTCTTATAGAAAGAAAGCAACGTGGAAAAAAAATGATTGCACAACTACAGCAGGATGTTTGTGTTGTGGGCTGTATAGACTTGCACGGCCTTATGTGCTTCTTCGTCCTCGATTATCTCGTTAAAACATACTCTCTCGGTATTACACACACACACACACACACACACAATATGCATTCACAGGCATGGAACCTCAGCCTCGTGAGGACCACCAAGCACAACCACCCACAGAACCCTCTCAACCTGTAGCCTCCCCTCTCACCCAAGCACAATAACCCAAAACAAACCATATTCCACACCCACAGTTCCAATTTCCCCCAGCACAAATACCATCCTCACAGCAGCCTCTCACAAAATCCTTCCCTCCCCTCCCCTTCCATACCTCCAACCAGCACCCCGGACCCATCGACATGGATCAGGAATCCAAGAATCCACAAACAGGAATACAGAAATGGAAAAAAACGCTGAAGGTATGGTACGCTAACGCTGATAAAATAACAAATAAGAGTAAGGAGTGGCATGAAACAAATCATGGAGGCATCCACAGACATTACAGAATTCGTGGAGACAAAGTTTGCAGAGATAATAACAGACACGATATTCCCATCTGCCTATCAGATTCTGAGGAAACTCAGAGGGAACAGATGAGCACTGCTCATCAGAAACCAGTGGAGTTTTAAGATGGGAGGAATGGACAGAGAGGAAACAGATAACTACATAGTAGGCACACTGAAGACTGGGGATGCCAAGGTGATGATAGCGGTGATGTACAACCCTCTGCTAAATAGCAAGAGGCCAAAACAAGAACATGATGAAAGGAACAGAGTAATGGTGCATACACTATCTAAAGTGTTCATGACCAGAGCTACTGGTCATGTGGAACTTTAACCACAAGGAGATTGACTAGGATAACCTAGAGCCACATGGGACACTAGAAACGTGAAGGGCTAAGATGCTTGAGGTAGTAATGGAGAACTTCTTGCACTAACATGTTAGGGATACAACTAGTGAGAAAGGGAAGGGTGAACCATTAAGGCTGGATCTTATATTCATCCTGAGTCGTTCCAGCATAGTGGATATTATATATGAAAGGCCCCTCGGTGCTAGTTAATCATATGGTCCGGAGTTTCCAATATCTTGTGAAATTAAGAGTGGAGAGTGAAGCAGCACGAGTAGGAGAGAAGCCAATTTAAAAAAAAAAAGAGAATACGCAGGCATGAGGCAATTTTTGTATGAGGTGCAGTAGGAAAGATAACATGAAGAATAACAGTGAATGAGATAAAGAAGCATGTGCAAAAAGGCGGAGAAGTTTGTACCCCGGAGCAATAGAAACCATGGGAAGACCAGAATGAGCCCGTGGTTTATCCAGAGGTACAGAGATGCCAAAGCCAAATGTGTTAGAACATGGGAAAAAAACAGAAGGCAAAGAACTCAGCAAAACAAGTTACGTCAAAGAGCCAGAAACTAGTTTGAATGGATAAGGAGGGAGGCTCAACGGTAGTTTGTGAATGACAAGTATCGATAGCTAAATCCGACCCACAGTTGTTATACAGCCATATCAGGAGGAAAACAACAGTCAGTAACCTGGTAATCTGGCTGAAGAAGGAAGGTGGGAGGCTAACAAGGATTGACCAGAAGTTTGTGAAGAGCTCTGCACGAGATTTAGGGAGGTATTCTCAGAGGAGACAGAAAAGCTTCCAGCAAACCTAGGCGGTAGAGTGCACCAGCAAGTGCTGGGCCCACTACACAACAGGTGAGGTTAAGAAACTGCTAAGTATGCTAGATACCTCGAAGGCAGTGGAACCAGATATCTTTCAATGGGTTCTGAGAGAGGGAGCAGAGACGCTGTGTGCCACTAGCAACAATCTTGAACAAGTCTATCGAAAGAGGGCCAACTGCCAGACGTGTGGAAGACAGCAAATGTAGCCCCAATTTTTAAGAAAGGAAAGAGACAGGCAGCATTCAACTACAGATAATTGTCACTGACATGTATGTAAAGTCAAGGAGAAGATTATTGTGAGAAGAGTGGTGGAACACCTAGAAAGAAGTTGGATCATATATGACAATTATCACGGCTTCTGGGATGAAAAATACTGTGTAACAAACTTACTGGAGTTCTACGACAAAATAACAAAAGTAAGACAGAAGAGAAGGATGGGCAGATTGCCTTTTCTCATACAGTAAGACAGTGACACAGTACCGCACAAGAGATTGATACAAAAGCAAGAGAAGCTGGCAGGAATAACAGGAAAAGCTCTGCAATGGATCAAGGAATACCTGACAGGAAGGAAACAACGAGTGATGGTCCGTGACAAAATGTCGGAAAGGGTGCATGTGACAAGTGGGGTTCCATAAGGATGAGTTCTAGGGCCGGTGCTATTTCTTGTATATGTGAATGACTTTACAGGTATCCGTGTTGGCAGATGACGTGAAACTGAGGAAAATACAAACGGACGAGGACCAGTTAAGGCTACAAAGGGATTTTCGAGATATGTATAAGTAAGCAGTCATTCACGACACTGTACACCGTGTACGTCAGGCCCATGTTGGTGTATGCAGCTCCAGTATGGAACCCATATATAGTCAAGCACATCAAGAGACTGGAGAAAATGCAGAGGTTTGCAACCAGACTAGTCCCGGAACTAAGGGGTATGTTCTCTGAGGAGAGGTTAAGGGAACTCTACCTGATGACACTGGAGGACAGGAGGACTAGGTGGGAATATGATAACGACGTGCGAAATGCTGAGAGGAATTGACAAGGTGAACAGGGACAGAATGTTTCAAAGATGGGAAATAGGAACACGAAAGCACAGCTGGAAGTTGAAATTTCAGATGAGTCATAGTTATGTTTGGAAGTATTTCTTCAGCCTTAGAGTTGTCTGGAAGGGAAGCAATCCGGAGAGTGAAGTAATGGAAGCAGGATCCATACATAGATTTAAGAAGAGGTACGATAAGGCTCTTGGAGTAGGGAGAGAGTGGACCTAGTAGCGACCAGCGAAGAAGTGTGTCCAGGAGCTGTGACGCGACCCCTGCAACCACATATAGGTGAGTACATATAGGTGAGTGAGTACACACAAAACTATATTTATTAATATTCACAGAAAGACCAATGGACAACCAAGAGTAAATTTGTATTCTTCTGCAGGGAAGCCATCATAGCCAGCCACTTTGCTATTGGAGAGTCGAGAGAACCGTCTCGGTGCATCGCTAATTTCTATACACTCCACGCATCCAAAGTCAGGAAAGCGTAACGTGCCAGTGGTGTCCATGAGACTACTATTGGCTATCTGAATCACTGATACAGTTTGGAGTTTCCAGGTTGTGTCAGCCCCCACACGGCAATTATTTCAGAATCCCCTACTGCACCATCAACTCTTTCGGGCAGTTAATCTTAACCTGGCTGTATAGTGTATTTCTTTACACACCCCGTTCATAGGAGGGCTGCCTTGATGCTGCTGAAGAGCATTTTATTCAAGGAATTAGAGCTATCCCTCCACACTCTTAGATCAAACGTGATTACTTCTCATTCCCAGGCGCTGTACGACCCCTAAAGGTTTAGTGCTTTCCCATGAATATATTAGCAATTCTTTACACAGTAAGTTTGAGTCACCACTGGCCAATTTAGAAATCCAGTGACTGTTTCCTCAGCTGTAATTTGCATCAAAAGAGATAGACAAAGAGGCAACTTATAACCATTGCTTATGTTCTATCACTGTTACAGCTGCAACGGTGTGCAACATAGGTATGTTTTGTGTATATGTTATGAGCATAGGAGTTTTGATTGTAAGAGTGTACAGAAGAGCTCAATGTGTTGAAATATGTTTTTTTTGGTGTAGTATAAGTTGTGTATTGATGGGGTGCATTGGGATGGGCTGTGTATGGATGTATTATGTGGAGTCTAGTTGGGGTGAGTATGGTGTAGTTCGATTCGTGTTGTAGTGTGTCTTGATTTTTTTTTTGGGGGGTGGGAGGTTGTAATGGTGTGCCATGTTGGGGAGATGGGTAAGATGATGTGGTGTGTGTTAGGGTGTAATGGGGTATCGTGTGCATTGGAGGTGATGTGGGAAGACGTTGACATAGGGTGTGTGGGGGTGCCAGGGTGTGTATTGTAGGAGAGGTCTGTATGTAGGAGTGTGGGAGTGTAATGTGATCTGTGAGTATTCAGAACTCGAAAGGGACACTGTATACAAAACTCAAGAGGATCATCAAATAAAACGAAAAGTGAAAGATCTGACAGTAATTATGTCGGATGACCCATCTTTTAAAGAACACAATAAGGCATATGTCACGGCAGCCCGGAAAATGACGGGGTGGATAATGAAAACTCAAAACGAGGGAAATTTTGCCAATGTCGACACTTTTTCAATCGGTTGTGCTCTCTCGTTTTGAATATTGTTCAGTGTTCACGGCCCCGGTCAGGTCAGGAGAGAGATCAGAGCTGGAACAGATACAGAGAACATTTACAGCCCACATAGAGCCAATAAAGCATTTAAATTACTGGGAACGCCTTAAAGTCCTAAACATGTACTCACTGGACCGGAGAAGACGAAGGCACATGATAATATATACTTGGCCCCAGAGTATTCAACATCTTACAAGTAGATATCAGAAACACTGCTGTGACAAGTGTTGAAGTCTTCAAGAGGAAACTGAATAAGCGTCTTCATCAGGTGCCAGGCTGTTGCCAGCAACAACAGCCTGGTTGACCAGTCAAGCACCAGACAAGCCTGCCTCTAGGCAGGGCTCCGGGAGTAGAAAAACTCTCGAAACTCATAAAAGGTATCAAAAGAGTATGGTGTGTGTATCGTAGTGATTGAAAGAAGTTTGCAATGGAGTGTTGAAGGTGTGTAGTGAGGTATGGACTGTGTTTTGGCATGTGGGTGTGTAGGTATGGCGTTTATTGGGATGTGCGTAGGTGTATGTGTAAAGGGGTATTGTGTGTACGTAAAGGAGTATGATGTACATTGGAGTGTGTGGGGGGGAGACAACTTTGTAAGAGAGTGGCGTGTGTTTAAAGCTGGCCGCTCGTCCCCCTGACTTGATTATTGCTTGTTGAGGTAATTGGCTTATTGTTTGACTTGGCGATGGGCCGGGCCGCCAGCCACCCACTCGGCCGCCATCAAGTATTGCTTTTCGTTCTATGTAGGATATTGCCCAGCCTGCCCGTAATTAATCTTAGCCCCCCGGCTGCCTGTCTTGTGGGGCCGGGGAGGGATTTTGACGGCACTCGGGAACTGCTGGTGGGGGAGAGGGGAGCGGAGGAAACACAAAGGAAATCATTGAAGGAATGAAAGGTAGAGGGGAAAAATGAAGAAGGGGATGAGGGAGAGAAGGATAGTGGGGGAGAAAGTGAGAGGAGGATGGGGCGGAGGAGGATGGGGCGGAGAAGGATGGGGAAATGAAGGCAGTAAGGCAACAGTAGAAAGAGGAGAGAATAAAGATAAAGAGGGAGACAGGTTAAGATGAGGAAAGTGAGAAAATGCTGGCCTGACAGAGATGGACACTTTAGCTGACGTGACAGATGGACACTTTAGCTGGCGTGACAGAGATGGACACTTTAGCTGGCATGACAGAGATGGACACTTAAGTTGGTGTAATATATTTTATTGGTGTTCTAAAGGATCAATAACGTTCAACCTTTGATACACGTAAGTGCCTGGGAAAATATCACAACAAATGAACATGGTAGATATTTGTAAATAAGACCTGGTTAGTGTGCCCAGCTGATAGCTTCAATATGCTTTTTCCATTATCCCTTTATTCCCTCGTAAAGACTTTTCTTTTCCACATATGTGTACATTTCGCGTCATTATTTGCAACGGGTGCTAATAAATTTTAATTACTCCAGCAACTAAAGCATCCCCGAAGCCTCTCTAATTTATGAGCCATTTGCGCTGATAACACAATCACCATAAATCTAAATACAATCACATCAAATTTTCATTCCAAAACTCGGTTCAAACTCCCACATAAAAGAAAACAGAGGAAAAAATGGTTGCCCCAATTACCGAGCAATCCTTCCCTTCTGCACATGCTGGCCAGAATTCCAAAATGGCATCACCTTCAAACTTCCCCTTCAATCATTAGCGGGGCCAAACGACCGTGTTAAAAGAGGCCCGGCCGGTAAGTGGCCTAACAAGGTGACTGAACAATTATTTTCATTTTAACGAGGTCATTAGCGCTGCCGGTGACAAGTGGGCTACGCTCTCGTTAAGATCTGGCCACTGATTGGGGGAGGCAGCGCCACCGCTGCTGCCACCCACCTCTCCGACTCCCTTCTCTTCAATATACCCAGATTTATCTTTTATGTATAGATATAATGAGAAATAAACATGGGATATATAGGAGCGTAGCTCGACTCTCACAGAGGGTGGCCCATGCTGCAGCTGGCTACACTAACTTATGCAAATTGTGTTCAAATACATTCGTCCTGATCTAGTTAATCTGCTGCCAGTGACGAAGACAAGCGAACACTGACATTTTACTGTTTTTCGTCTTGGCCACCAAGACGCCAGCCTCAGGCAGCACCCACGGAAAAGCAGCAGTCTATTTTTCTTCAGCGTTGCTCTCCTGTAGTCTGACTTACACTAGTTCTAGGACCGTGATACACCTCTTTGCATTTGTCGAATTGTCACTGCTTGACTTTGTGTTATCATTTGTTAGATCCTCATAATTTGCCACAAAGTTATTTCAATCAACAACTGTGCTTAATGCAATCATTGTAAAAATAATGCTCTCGGTAACATCGTTTATAAATAATGTGAGTAAAGGGGATTTTACCAGTACATAATGTTTGCCATCACACCAGCCCCGTGTCTGTGTTTTGCTGTACCTGTAGAGTCCGCATGATACCTGCTTTGAATCTTTCATGCTTGTCAAGGGTTCTTGATTCAAGTAATTGCAAGTACCCTGCTTCTCCGTGGATATGATGTTCCAGGTTCAAACTTGAAACCTGGGCAGCGAAACAAGTTCAAAGTGCTCTCGTGGTCACTCATAATTCAATGGTGAAGCTCACAACTGAAAGGAAATGGGGTCGACCCACAGGCGAGACTGGGGGGCGCATGAACAAGCCTCATTATACCTGCTTAACCGGATCGCCTAGCAGGACACAGCTAGGTATTAACTGTCTCTAATAGGGAAGACAGCAGAAGGAAACCGGTGGAAATATGCCATACTGCCTGGTTTTCTTTATATCTTGGTTAATAACTCCAAAGTTAGTAAACAGGAGAGTTTTCTACGTGCTGGTACACACCTCAGGGTACAGTACCTACCTGCTGTAACTCCCCAGAGTACATTACCTACCAGCTGCCACTCCACAGAGTACCTACTGCTATCACTCCCCGGAGTACAGTACCTACCTGCTCTCACTCCCCGGAGTACAATACCTACCTGCTCTCACTCCCCAGATTAATGTAACTACTGCTGTCACTCCCCAGAGTAATGTACCTACTTCTGTCACTCCCCATATTACAGTACCTACCTGTTGTCACTCCCCAAAGTACAGTACCTGCTTCTGTCACTCCACAGAGTACAATACCTGCTTCCGTCACTCCACAGAGTACAATACCTGCTTCTGTCACTCCACAGAGTACAGTACTTACCCGCTGTCTCTCCCCAGAGTACAGTACCTACCTGCTGTTACTCTCCAGAACCCAGTAACTACCTGTTGTCACTTCCGGGAGTACAGTACCTTCCTGCTGTCACTCCCCAGAGTATAGTACCTACCTGCTATCACTCCCCAGAGTACAGTATCTACCTGCTATCACTCCCCAGATTACAGAACCTACCTGCTGTCATTCTGCAGGCTACTGTACCCAATCATCCCAGGTACCACTGGTCACTCTCCAGAGTACAGGATTTACCACTGACCAGTCTCCAGAGTACAGGATGAGTCGCTGATCATTCCGCAGAGCACCTGACGTGCCACTGATCATTTTCCCGAGTACAGGAGCTACCTGAGTCCAAGAAGCTTCCTTTGCAGTAATGTTAGCGCATTCCTGTGTTTGTGTACCTGGCGGCGGATATCTGCACCTGCTTCAAGGTGTCGAGGCAGGAGTGACATTAACTTGTACCTGAGCAAACAGATTTATCCCGACAAAAACATCTGAAAATCGCGAGATCGGTGCTGGGTGAAGAAAGTTATATTATAAGCCTTGTGTTGTGGGAATGTTAAAAACATTGATTGGTGCAGCAACACCTTTTTCTCAAGCCAAATTCGATTTCTAACGTGCGAATTTAAGCAATTTTTTTTTTGTTCCTTTATTTAGAGTAGGTTAGATTACTTTTGGTTAGGTTAGGTTAGACTGTCGCCTTAAAAAAAAGGTATCAGATTATAACAACATTTGACAACGTATGGATTAAGCCAGGAATCTACAGAAGCAATTCCAGGACTAAGAGTCATGTTAGGAAAGTTGTATTTGAGGGTTGATTCAACAAGACGGTGTTTTTGAAGTCTAGAAAAGCGTAGATAATTTAATCAGAGAAGTGTATTAATAGGAATAATTACATTTTTCCTTCCAATGTCACATTCACGCATGCGACGTTCTTAGCCAAAGTGATATACTAACGTTGAGTAAAAGGATGAGTGGGGTTTAGAGGAAATCTTCGTACAGCAATGCAGAGATTGCGTGATGTGCGTGTGTGCTAGTGTGAGTGAGATAATGTATGAACCATTTTTTTTCACTTCAAACACATACGGTAGCCTTCCGAGAAACTTAGCTGAGGGAACTGATTGCTTAACACAGTTAAGTAGATTATAATGAAAGTCTGCATGTGATCCTGGTAAGATTTCTATAAATAACAAATATTATTTGTTAATTCTTTGTCAGAATATCCATACTAGGTAGCGCAGTGAACTCACAGTGAGATTAATAAAAAAAAAGGCACAAACGAAGTATAAAAATTGTTATCTCAGTGGATAAAAAAGAATGTAAATAGTCAATATATCTTTACTATACAAAATTTCTTGAGAGAACGTCAAGCAGGAAATTTGTTTAAAACATTATTAAGTTACCAACTGGTTGAGTACCTTGCCTTGACAAACTTAGGAGAGCAGATCTTACAATTAAGCTCAAAAGTGCATTTTTATATATATATTTTTTTTGTTACAGGAGCGGCGGCTTACGTTAATATTTAGTGTATCAATATTGGTAGAATTACCGACAATATGTTAGGTAAAACGACACATGTGTAACAGCTTGACAAAGTTCCTGGAGAGCGAAACGTTGCCACAATAAAATGTCACATTAGCTTCACTTGTGTCCTTTTACTTAATGTTCAGTGGATGGCAGCACAAGAACGTATGGACACACAAAAGGTCTATCAAGTAGGCCTTAAAAGGGGTATTAGGAATACATTGGGATATATTTCTATACAAATTAATATTATCTCTCTTACAAATAAATTACTTGCTCAAAATTCCTGTTCTTATTTTCACTGACGAGATAAATCGATATATCTACATGATATAAGTCTCGCAGAGTTGTGGGGTCTATGGCTTTTAACATTATAACACCTAGGTTAGAAAAACACTGATGGACACCTGCTTCCAGGAAATTCTCCTCGACTCTGTGGAGCCCACAGCTTGCCACTTACTGTGACACACACGAACACTATTTTTAAGCTTCTGCCATAACAGAGCGAAACTCAGTAGCTCTTGTGTTCTTCTACCTAACACATTATCGGTAATTTTTTACCAATATTTATACAGTAGAAATGTCCTGAACAGCATAAATTTCCTGAATTGTAGACAAGTTCCACAGTCTGTCGGTATCACCTTGCCATTTACAACCAAAGTCTATACAGTTTAGACATGGATTTTATAATTGCCGGAGTGTCAACAGGGACCACAGTCACATTTTAGAAAAAAAATTATGATTGATGTAATGAAGTCTATAGCATAGTGTTATTTTTAACTAACCATTTTCTTCATTGTTTTAAGGAGTGGTTGCGTTGTTACGTATGGTGAGGTCTCAGTGGGTATGTGTATTGTGTCCGAGGTCACTGACTGTGTGCTTTTTATCACAGTACAGAATGATGCTTTGTAAATTCAGCAACTCCTCTCCCGTCTTACTATCACAAAAAGCCGATAAGCGGGTATAAAAACACGTAATGCAGAGCAAATTTATATTTTAAACGATGTTTTTCTCAGGAATGAGTTACATAAAAACCTGATTGTGCTCAATCCTAAGAGAAGTATCATTTAAAATGAAGGACTGCTGTGTATAATTTATATAAACATTCCCTATCTGGCAGAGACAGAGGATCGAGTCCCCACTATTATTTCTACCGCTGAATGACCCACCCAAAGAACACTGTATTCTTATCAGGAGTTTTTGTAAGTAAGATTAATAACGTTAGTTGAATTTGTTTCCCCACTCACTATTATCAATGCGTTTTTCCTTTTTCTCCCAGTATTAGATATAAAGTTTTATAAAAACTTTTTACTGTACCAAAACAATAAGGCTGAAGTTTTTTTTTATTCCAGTGAAAATGTATTGTATTGTCAAAGTAGTTCTTTGTAAAACTCGAGATTGTAAAATATTCACAAACTTGAATCTTAAAACTCTGGATTTTTTCTAAAAGAGATTCTCCAGAAATCTTTAGATGGGCGATTTGATAACGTTGTGGGAGGCTGGGTCTTGCCACAAGTTGTCACAACAAGCACATTATTCCTGACATTAATACAAGCACGTTATTCCTAACAACAAAAGAACGTTTTTTTTCCTGACGTCACTACAAGCTTGACTCGAATGTATTTAACACTTTTCGTTAAATATTTTAATGGAGGTACGGTCTACAAATGCCAAAATTGGGCAGAAGTCTCGAAGCGTGATTAATTAAAATATTTATTTAATTACATGGCTCTCCATACGTAATTAAAAACGATATTAGCGGCGTGTGTGGCACTCTGCTCACACATGGCTTGAGTGTGTGGCACTCTGCTCACACATGGCTTGGCGTTTTCCTCATTTACGCCAGATTGTCCGGTTGTGGCGTCTTAATATTCTCCCTCAGACCAGCAGCGCACCATTTAATATTGCCACCTCTCATCTCTCCCGCACCCCCTCATTCCTCCCTCAGTCGCCTTTTCTGCACACTCTCACTCACCCTCCATGCACTGTCTCCCTCTTCCTGCACTCCCTTTCTCTCCCTTCCTGCACTCCCTCTCTCTCCCTCCTTCCACTCTCTCACTATCCCTTCCTGCGTTCAAAGGATTGGTGTTCTTCGCCGTCTCTAGACTCTGGGACTGCGGGGTCTTCAGTTCCAGTTTCTCCAACAGTTTCTGTCTAGCAGATCGTTGAACGTGACAGTTGATTCGTGCTACTGGTGGGAGTTTTCCCCTGGAGGAAAGATTCCCGCAGGGAAGCATTTTGAGCATCACAGGCTTTGTTATACCTACGTATGGTGTGGGCAGTGTTATTCCTGATGGCCTCCATGTATGTGGAAAAGCTTATGAGGTATTGCACGGCGTCTACTCCCAGGGTGGCCCAGTCACTGGTTTCAGGTGGCAGTGGACATCACGATGTGGGCTGCTTCTAACGGCCGCCAGTTTTTCCTCTGTTCATTTTACCCGGTCCCGGGTTCGGCAGCCTGCGTCCCATGCGCTATTCCAGTGTGGTCCTTCCTTATGAGCAGCAGGTGATGTTTGTGAGGGATGCTCTTTGTCGCCTGCCTTGGATCCCTCAAGAAAGAAGCGGATGCTGTGCGGGCGCTAGACCTCATTAAGCTGCTTCCCCACCATTCGTTCAGGAGAATCGGTAGACAATGCTCTGCCTGTATGCGGTCTTGTACCGTTCCATCCTGGAGTGTGGCTGCCTGATCTACTTCTCGACTAGCTCTTCCTTACTGTGTTTGATAAATCCTGTTCATCACCTAGGGATGCGATTTTGCAATGGTGCTTTCCACAACTTTGGATCCCTCCTTGTTAATTCTAGTTAGCTTTCCCTGGATCTCTGTCACGATGCGCTACGATTGCACTACCTGTTCTTTGTTCAGTGTATACCTGGCAACCTGGCTTATGCTGCGTTCTTTGCATGGGAGAGAGATAGGAAGGGATCATGCCCTTTGCTCATCACTACCACCACTAAGAGTACCCTCACCACTATAACAGTAGTGGTAGTAATAGTGGCAGTAACATAACTAGCGAAAATGCTAAGTACATTCTCTACTGTGATACACTCTCCATTCCTATAGTACCTCTCTTCGTTTTTTTTTGGAAGGTAGTATTGCCAGAAAGATCGAAGGAAGACAAGAGAGAGCTTCTGCTCTGCTATCCTGACCAGAGCTGTCTAGATAAAAATAAATAACATTAGCTAAAGAGTAATCAAGGTATTTTTTGGAAAATAACGTAAACGTTTTTCTGTTGTGTTATTTCCATTGCCATTGTGTTATTTCCATTTCCATAATGGCTCAGTGGTAGACCATTAGGTTCTCAGCTGAAGGACCCGGGCTGCTCCTGCTTTCCTAGCAATAATCAGGTACCTAGGTATTAACTGACTGAAAAATGGTATGGTGATACCAGTAAGATGTGGAAAAAGACACTTATGTACAGTTCAGGACATTTATGAAACGTTTCGGTACTCGTGGCGAAACTTTTCTTCTAATAAATGTCTTGAACTGTTCATAAGTGTTAACTGATTGTTGTGGGCCGCATCCTGCGGAAGATGATCAAAAGACATTAATATAAGCAACATTGACTTGCTTTCTTGGTTTATCCTGGATCACTAACACTCTGATGTCAGCAATTCGAGTAAAGTATTCTTCCAATGTGCTCCTATGAGCACTCTTACAATATGCTCCTGTGAACACTCGTGTATGCCTTTGAACTCCCATGTATTCCTCTGTACTCTAAATTTAGTACCTCATCCCTCCTGCCTTCTCATCATCAGGTTTCTCACTACCAATTTATACATATCACTGTCATTTTCACTACTCTATCACCATAGCTGCTTTTCATACACCATTTCTCACTTATCAGACCTCTCTGTACTAACTGTATACCTTCCCATCAGCCTCTCACTATAACCTCTTGACGCTAGGCGGGCCTTGAGTGCTTTGGGTTTAGAGGTACTATAGCCACTCTCCTCACAGTGACTGTCTAAGAACCCAGCATATCTTTAGCCGTATTTACCCCTTTCGTCTAGATTGTCTGATACGTCCGATGACACCGAACGAATTATGGATGTAGATCGCGAGATGTGAAAAATAGAATATGAATAATTTACTAGCATTTTCAATAAGGTGTATGTGATACGAGAGTGAGCGGTGATGACAATAGCAAATTCATACTGATAATGTAAATTTGATAATGTTAGAAATTGAATATAATTGAAGCATTCACTAATCAAATGGAACTAGTTTTTGAGAAGCATATTAATGTGTCAAATGCAATTTCCATGTTATGTGATACCTATTGGAAGCTTGAGTGTTCAAATTTAATAAGGGTACCTGAGATCATGTATTCTTTTGCGCTGAACTCAAGTAACAAACTTAAAGGTCCTGTCTCTTCTCAAGCAGTACCCAGACCTAGAAAGGCATCACAAAATAGTTAGGGAACCAGTTAGAAACCCGTCCCTCCCACCCTCAGGGAGGAGCCGTTTCTGGGTAACAACGAATTAAGAGTTAGAGAATTTTGATAAAACTCTGGGATCTCTGAGCACAGGACCTCACTTTATCGGCTATTTATTGTATTGTACGTAGCGTTTGGACTCTTTTAACAAGAGGTCGGAGTAGAGATACATTTTGGCTGGGCATCAGGCGTCTAGTAACTGTGTGAATATTAAACTATTTACTCTTAGCATCAGTATATATTTCCCATTTCAAGTGTAATAAATAACTATTTCTTTTTCTATTTGTTTAAGTTCATACCCAGTAATATTTTATATATTTACATGGTGTAGATTTTAAGTGGTGAGAAGATGTTGGTGGTGAAGAGGTACATAGTAGATTATGTATTGACAGATGATTATTAAGTGGCCTACCAAGAGATGAAGAAAAATGTTCAAACCCTATTGGGTAAGGTAACTTCATGGGCCAAATTCATAAATATATCATGGGAAAAATGATGGGTCCATTAGACCACACAAGAGGAACAAGTTATACAGGGTTGGGCAGCGCCTGCATGTTTTGCCTTTCTCGTTCAGCAAGAATCGTTACATGAGGATAATATAGAGAAGAATAGGTGAAGATCAGTAGGAGTGAGGTAATCAGTCCCTCAGGCTGGAGTCGATGTGATAAGTCCATCAATCTTTTCACAAGACCGATGGACTGATCATATCACCTATTCTGATCTTCACCTATTTGAGGCCTGGTCACAGACCGGGCAGAGGGGGCGTTGAGCCCCGAAACCCTCTCCAGGTATACTCCATATATTCCGATCTTCACCTATTCTTCTCTGTACATGACCGAGGAAGCAGAACGTTTCCATGATAAAGATACGCAAGTGTTGTGTAAGTGTATAATTCATCAACGTGTCGATTCTCTGAACCATTTATCTACACTTCTCTGTTGCCTGAGAATCAGTCACAGAAACCTCACATATAAGAACCCACTTGCAAGTAGTTCTTGCCCTTATCTGTGTGACCTTATCTGTGTGACCTGTCACATCCAGCTGTTTGTCGAGCATATTTTAACTATTTCAGTACAACTTCGGCCTTTTCACTTAGGTTCTGGTTTTTCATAATTACCAGAGGTAACTGTAAGAATCTCTAAGAACTATTTTTGGGGAAGTCTTTTCACATTGAAACTTTAATGAGGAGATGAATTGATACCTGTTCTCTTAATTTTGTGAAAACATTTACCTGTGTGTTTTGTAAGTGCTAATATTTTTTTTTAACATATGTTTGTGTGTGCTTTATTCTTTTTATTACCAAGAGCGAAGAGTGAACTACCATGTCGAAGCGCTCTTCAAATCTCACAGCATCCCTCCCTCACTACCAGTACTCTCACAGCATCCCTCCCTCACTACCAGTACTCTCACAGCATCCCTCCCTCACTACCATCACCACTACTCCCACAGCATCCCTCCCTCACTACCAGTACTCTCACAGCATCCCTCCCTCACTACCATCACCACTACTCTCACAGTATCTCTCCCTCACTACCATCACCACTACTCTAATAAGCCCCCCCCCCTTCTCAGTACCATCACTCTCCGTTCTCGTCTTTCCCCTCCCTCCCTTTTTGCCCTGATTATTCCTCTTCACCACCACCTCCTTCACCTTCCTTCCCTCATCTTCGCTCACTCGTGTGCCGACCTATACACTAAAGGAGTCAACGCCGCAAGGTCTGCGGCGCTGCCAATACCCGGGCGATGGCCTCAAATAACATATACTCCTGACAGCCTATATTTACCCTGTATTGTCTCCAGTAATGAATTCTTGACGCGACACACACGCCGGAGACGGCTCTCTTTCTAGGGACATATTGACAGCTTCAAACGATGGAATTCAAACAACAAAACGGGAGAAGAAAATCGCAGGAACATCGTTTTTTAAAGTAACAGCGTAACCACAATCAGCTGATCAAGTCGAGGCTTCCAGCTGATTGACACAGCCCACCCACCAGCTTTGATTAAAGCGAACGAGATCTGCAGCACCATTCGTTCAGAGGGAAGAGAACAAGTATGTTTTCGACGTTCTTAGGGAAGGAAACGAGGAAGCTCTCAACGTTCTTAGGGAAGAGAACGAGTAAGTTCTCTAAGCTCTGAGGGAAGAGAGAGAATGCGTTCTCAGTAAGCGGTATACAGAAAGGTTTTAGCCATTCTGAGAAAGCGAGATCTGCAGCTCCTCAGGAGTTCACATGGCAGGAAACGAGTGAGATCTGCATCACACGAGTCGTTATTTTAGTAAGGGAGAAGGAAGTGAGATCTTCAGCAGTTTTGAGAGGAGAGAAGTGAGAGATCTGCAGCACATCAGCAGTTCTGAGGGAAACGGAAAAGAACTGTGATAGATGAGCAGCATACACCAGCAGTTGTGAGAGAAGTGGGAGAGATGAACAATACACCAGCAGCTACAGGCATCTATTTTTCTATGGGTTTTTCTAAGAATGAATACTCAAAATTGACTAGTCTTTTTTAATTGTGATGCGAGACTTGTATCCGACTAGAAGCCATCAGACTGATGCTAGGGGCACCTAAACTGATTTCGCTGATAAATTTCAAGATGTGCTGGCATTTAAAGGTCTTGCTTTTGGCTTGAGACGTATGCAAGATGTATAGTTTGTTTGATGATCAATTCCAAATTAGGGGAGAACGTGGAGAACGATGATCTTAACCTTATTTAAGTGAAGCTTTTTAACGTCGGGCGTGAGCAATAATTAAGCGAAAATCATGGTGATTCTCATGTTGACAGGCGTGTGATATTATTAACGGCAAATGCACACCCTTGTAATCATGTGCTGTTTTGCATGACTCATTTAGACTCCAAAACCTGTCCCATTTCTTTAATCACCTTCCTGTAGATTAAGGACCGGGCACACACATCTCACTCATACCCACCTGCCTGCAGATGCTCCTGACATGTGGCGTGCTGAGTGTGGAGTATATTTTAACTGTTCGTCTATGGATTTCTTACTTCAGTTATGAACCCTTCTCCCAGACGATGGGTTACCTTAATGATGTGGTGTGGGTTTAAGAGCTTTGCTCTAAGGGGTTGGAGCCTCTCATCTGAGGTGGTTCACTCTCCATACAGGGTGCTTGCCTGACTAAGAACCAAGCATCTCTTATGGCATAAATGGTGGGGATATTTCACCTTTCGACTAAATTGGCTGATACTTATTGCCGTTGAAAAGGAACTAATTATAAACATGTATTGAAGAATGTTAAAAATACTTGTGAATATTTTTACTTGGTTTGTGATTATGATTTATGCAAGAGTTAATTGGTCATAACAACAGCAAATTGTTAAATATAGAGTAAATTTTATAATGTTAGAAACTAAATATGCTTAAAGCATTGGAAAAACTAAACTGTTCTAGTTCTTTGTAAATAAAAGAAAGTCTTAAGTTGTGGCTTTATATAATTAATGGATGCCTTTGGGGACCTTGTGAAAATTTTGATCGAGTATTTTGACGTTAATTTTTATTTAAATAATGTTGGTTTTCTTTACTGAGTGTGATAGTATTTATTGGTGTTGTGTGTTAATGCTTGTAATTTTCTTTACATAGTTATAATTTCAGTGTTCTTATGTAAATTCGTCTTTTTTTTATTGCCAAGAGAGCTGATTAATCTTAAAACTCGAAACTCTCTTCTAATCTCAAAACTTTGTGTGTTCCCTCTCCCTTTCAACAACAGGTGTTTAAGAGACACCTGTAGCCTAGGGAAGTCAGCCGTCCCTCATGATCTTAACAGATGTTTGCCAAACACTCTTGCAGCCTAGGGAAGAGTCAGCCCTCCTGGATGACCTCAACAGGTGTTTGCTATACTCACTTGCTGCTGTGATGTTTATGTATGTTTTAATTGGATTTCTCGTATATGATTTATGTGTGTATACTTTCTATAATATAAGATCCGGAGGCGCAAGAAAATAATCGAGCAGTTGATTAAAGAGGCGTTAGTATAACTAAACATAGCTATGAGTAATGATGAGATGAGCGCTTGCTAGGGCATACTGAGTTTTTATGATGCTGTGAGCCAGTGCTGGCAACAAGTCGTCTGGGGCATGGGTACGAGTACTGGGGCATGGGTACGAGTACTGGGGCATGGGTACGAGTACTGGGGCATGGGTACGAGTAGAGTCGACAGGGAATTTCGTAGAATTTTTCCATGTGCACCAAGGTGTTTTGCTCTCATCTGTTGTTTGTGAGCCAACCGTATTTTTATCAGGGATAAATTTAATGGTTCCTTAACCTTAAGTCTACGTCGGGGGTCAACGCCCCCGCGGCCCTGTCCCCGACCTGGCCTCACGGTCAACCAGGGCCTAATCAACCAGGGCCTAATCAACCAGGCTGTTACTGGAGATAAATGGTATAAAATACCGACATAATGGAAAATAGAGAAAAATGCAGTATAAAGCCCACTGTGTGGGCGAAACGTAGTCAATAAAGGATGGCATTATACTGCATTTGTGTCTGTTTTTCCAGGCTGTTACTGCTGGTCGCACGCAACCCAACGTACGAACCACAACCCGGCTGATCGGACACTGACTGTAGGTATCTTTCCAATTGCCTCTTGAAGACAACCAGGGGTATATTGGTAATTCCTCTTATGTATAATGGGAGGCGTCGCTTTCGTGTAGATCATAAATTTTTAGGTTAACTTGAATGGTTCACGTGACATGGAGATATAAGTGAACTGTGGTATATGACCGAACATCTTTGTTTATTTGAAACATCTTTAGAAGTTACCTTAATAGTGAGATCAAGAAGGTCCCGAAGGTGGTTGAGTGTTGGTGGCCAGTGTAGAGGTTAAGAGATACCGTAGACAAGTGCACTGGCAACGAGTGTTTCTGGGTTTATCTACCTGGAGGGTATTCCGGGGATCAAAGCCCCCGCGGCCCCGTCCATTACCAGGCCTCCTGGTGGATCACGGCCTGATCAACGAGGCTGTTACTGGTGGCCGCACGTGGTCCAACGTACAAACCACAGCCCGGCTGATCTGGCACTGACTTTAGATATCGTTCCAGCTCCCTCTTAAAGGCAACCAGGGGTCTATTGGTAATTTCCCTTATGGCTGGTGGGAGGCTGTTGAACAGTCTTGGGCCCGGACACATATTGTGTTTTCTCTTAGTGAACTAATGGCGCCCCTACTTTTCACTGGGGGTATGTTGCATCGCTTGCCAAGTCTTTTGCTCGTAGGGAGTGATTTATGTGTGCAGATTAGGGACTAGTCCCTCCAGGATTTTCCATGTGTAGATTATGATGTATCTATCTCGCCTGCGCTCCAGTGAGTACAAGTCAAGTGCTTCCAAGCGTTCCCAGTAGTTAAGGTGTTTGATGGAACTTATATGTGCAGTAAATGTTCTCTGCACATTCTCTAGATCTGCAATTTCACCTGCCTTGAATGGGGATGTTAATGTACAGCAGTATTCCAGCCTAGAGAGAACAAGTAATTTAAAAGAATCATCAGTGGCTTGGCATCTCTTGTCTTGAATGTTCTCATTATCCATCCTATCAGTTTCCTCGCAAATGTGATAGCGGCATTGTTGTGGTCCTTGAAGGTGAGATCCTCAGACATTACCACTCCCAGGTCCTTCACATTACTTTTCCGCTCTATTGTGTGATTAGAGTTTGTAGTATACTAAGTTCTAGCTATTATTTCCTCCAGTTTTCCATAACGGAGTAGTTGGAATTTGTCTTCACTGAACATCATATTGTTTTCCGTTGCCCATTGGAAAACTTGGTTTATATATTCTTGGAGATTTGCCCTGTCCTCAATGGATGACACTCTCATGCAGATCCTAGTATCGTTTGAAAAGGATGATACGGTGCTATGGTTTACATCTGTGTCTGATATGAGGATGAGGAACAGAATAGGAGCCAGTACTGTGCCTTGTGAAACAGAGCTCTTCACTATGGCAGCTTCCGATATAACTTTGTTTACCACTATTTGTGTTCGATTGGTTAGAAAGTTGAAGATCCATCTGCCCACTTTGCCAGTTATCCCTTTAGCACGCATTTTGTGTG
This sequence comes from Cherax destructor, assembly GCA_009830355.1. Taxonomy (NCBI): domain Eukaryota; kingdom Metazoa; phylum Arthropoda; class Malacostraca; order Decapoda; family Parastacidae; genus Cherax; species Cherax destructor. Next base: position 104,506 of record WNWK01003181.1, read on the forward strand.
CTATTACTCCATATTCGCACTTGTCAAAGGCTTTTGCAAAATCTGTGTATACTACATCTGCATTCTGTTTGTTTTCCAGTGCATCCAAGACCATATCATAGTGGTCCAGTAGTTGCGAGAGGCAGGAGCAACCTGCTCTGAAACCATGTTGTCCTGGATTGTGCAATTTTTGGGAGTCCAAGTGGTTTGCTATCCTGCTTCTTAGAACTCTTTCAAAGATTTTAATGATGTGGGACGTTAAAACTATTGGTCAATAGTACTAGGTTTCCTGGTACTAAACTTTACACAGTCAGCCTTTTTTTAAACATCGTAGTAATGAGAGTGTCAGTGGTATTCATTGTGCCTCTAGATCCAAAGAGAAGGAAAATAAATTATTGGCTCATTAACATATGTTGGAATGAGCTTTAACGAGTCAGCGAGCCTAGAATCCACATATAAAATATTCAAAAACTTAAAAAAAAAGTAACGAGTACTCTATGATAAAGAAAGGTAATAACTTCAAAAGAAGAAAAAATGGATGAAATCATTTTAAAATTTCAAAGAAGTATGCATAATAAACAAAAAAACTATTAAGGATGATGACGATAAAGATTATTTAAAGGCAGAAATGTGAGTACTGTATATAAAGGTTATGAGTCGTTTAATCTATGAACAGAACATTTAATATGACGTCTTAAGTTCAACTAGTGCTGAATAGTGCTGGATAATTAGCGTTAGGAAATTATTAATGTACTTTTTTTATATACATAATTTCGTACAAGTACCTATTTGCATATTCAGTATTTCATGCTTCACCGAGTAAAACAAGTACCAAAGGAAAGTATTGGCCTTGACTCCTGCTATAACTTGGCACTAAACTATTACTGTGCGCAAGGGCAGTGATTCTAAAGCCTTAACAAATAATTAATAATTCACAGTATCTTACAAGTGTTGTGGGAGATATCGATCGGATACGGCGATTGTATTTTGACGCAGTTCCTTTTTGGTTTGAGGTCTTGATAAGTGGTTCAAGTTTCTTCGACCATTCATCGTCAGCACTTCATTGTGGCACTTTCTCGATGAGCACTTTCAAAGCTGGTTATCACTGTTGCCTCATCACAGTCACTGTAATTGTCTGTATTTAGTTTAAACTTTAGGACGTTCATACTGTCCCATAAACAAATAGCAGTAAATCACGCTTCTGCATAATTAGCATCTTACTATAATGGGACTTCCTTAGGACGCTTCCGCGCAAAGCAACAGTGCGCGCAGGATTGACACCTGGATCCTTCTCCGCCTTGCTTGTGCGTCGAATGTTCCGACCTCGCTGTATCTTTTGCAAAAATACCAACATTTTTCTTTTCACCCATATTTAATCCTTAATATCATGAAATCAAAGTATTACCTAACTCATAAACATTATCAATGTACAGTTATAACTCATTATTATGAGTTATCAAAGATAATAACCCATCATTCACATTTCACAACCTGGCAGTGAAGGGTTGATTAGTTGACCTCTGGGTAAGACTCGTGCCTGGCCCTACTTCAGACATTTAAAGGTCACGAAAAATCGAAAGAGAAACAGAAAGAAAAATTATCTTTATCAGCTACGAAGAAACAGGTGCTGAATGAAATTAAATTATACCTGTCTACTCATATGGAGATCATTCTCTCCACATGATAACACTGAAGCAAAGGGATCAAATAGAATAGCGCCCCGAGTTTGCAAGAAATATGCGGTTGAACTTCATTACCTTCTTAAAACTTGAAACTTTGCTGGGTGTAAACTGCGACATCAGTGGGAAATGGAGATTATCGTGTTCATATTAAAAGATAAGTAGAAAAGAAGGTCTACATGGAAGGTCAGTCTCACGAGTGCCGTAAGCAGACTAGAAAAATTATAACTCGTAAAAGATTATTGAAAACATAGAGATACATAACATACTAATAAAGAATTTGGTTTTAGGTCATTAAGCTCTCCGCTAAGCTTATTATAAGAGAGTTACTGCATTATTGGAAGAGTGAGAAGAATAGGCTGAGTGTATTGATATTTTAATTAAGTTTTGACATTTCTTCAATGAAAATTAATTTGGAATTTGCAAAATATAGTATATACTGTAAGCTACTGAGTTCCAATACTCTCCTTCATGAAAAGTGGATAAGAACAGTGATTAATACAAAAATATTACTTTGATCAGAAGGCACTGTTCTTGGCCAGACACCGTTTCAAATTTACATAAATGATATGCTGGAGGGAATGACAAGTTATGTAAATTAGATTGCTGATGCAAAAAGTCTGGGGTAAATTAGGAAATCGAAATGACCGTATAAACTTAATGGAAAACTTTGATAGACTGAGCAGAGAGAAAAAATGGATAATGGAATTTAGATTGAAAAAGTATCATGTAACGGAGATTGGTTAAGGAGAAAACAGCCTTAATGAATATTATAAATTGCATGGTAAAATTTTAAGAGTATGTGATTGAAAGATCTTGGGGTAAAAGAAAAGGTCATCACTACGTCATATAAATGCAATTAAGGGAATTTCAGCATATTTAAAACCCAAGATGTAGTATATGGAGACCACATTTAAAAAAAACACAACGAAAATATAAAAAAAATTCAAAGACTTGCAGCAAATTGTAGTTCAGAATTAAGAAGTTTAAGTTTGAAAAATAAAGTTGCCATTGTGGAGAATGATGAGAGATGAAGTGATAACCATCTATAAGGTGAAGTATTAGACACAAGTGCAGCAACTGGGTATCTTTATTATGTAGACGTTTCGCTCACCAGTGGATTTATCAATACAATTTAGAGAAAAAAACAGAAGACTGAAGAAGTTGAAGATGAGGTAATGAGTCCCTCAGCCTAGGAGCAGGTGTTCAGAACCATAGGCAAAGATTAAAAACATGAATTGCATTGTTAAAGTCAATGGATAGCGAAACGTCTGCAAGTAAAGATACCCAGATGTTGTGCATGTCGTTATTCTATGGTATATATATATATATATATATATATATATATATATATATATATATATATATATATATATATATATATATATATATATATATATATATATATATGCAAAAAGATCACAGTAAACAGGTGATATCAAATATGCAAGAAAACCACTATGAAAAATGAAGAATTAGCTTTCGTGATACTCACATTATCAAGGAACTAGTTCCTTGATAATGTGAGTAGTCACGAAGCGCTTGGAATTCTTCTATTTTTCATAGTGGTTTTCTTGCATATATATATATATATATATGTCGTGCCGATTAGGTAAAACTGGTCAATTAGCAAGAACTCATCTAAAATTAAGTCCTTTCTAAAATGTTCTCTTATACGTTTAAAGATATATTTTTTTCAATTATGTTAATGTAAGAATTTATAATTTTGTACCAAGAGAAACTTTGAAAACCTACCTAACCTTATTACAACAAGAGCAATTTAATTTAGCCTAACCCAACTAAATATATTTTAGATACGTTAACATTAATTTAATAATAAACAAACACAATGAAATATATTTTTTTCGTTATGTTCAGAATGATTTTGGCGAAATTATTGCATACACAAATTTTCACTTGTCTTATATGGCAAGGTGAGCGTTGCTATTTAAGCCAAAATAGCAAGTTTTACCTAAACGGCACGACATATATATATATATATATTGTGGGACCCATTGCCTCGGAGAAGTGGATAAAAAGACTTTAAGGAAGAATATTTAGATTTCTTTCTGAAGCCATTTGAATATTCCACTTCCCCTACCACCCCATCTTTTTTTTTTTTTTTTTTACAAACTTTATTTCAAGACAAAATACAATGGGGAGTAAAACAACATATATAGTTTCCTCTTTCAGAGACTCAGTGTTGCGATCCAGAGGGGAAATGCCTGCAGTATTCTGGGCACGCGGCCCACTGCCGGGGAGTTGGACGAAGTATTTGACATGTAGCTCTGAGTTATCTATTTTGTTTTACTCCCATTGTATTTTGTCTTGAAATAAAGTTTGTAAAAAAAAAAAAAAGATGGTGGTAGGGAAGTGGAATATTCAAATGGCTTCAGAAAGAAATCTAAATATTCTTCCTTGAAGTCTTTTATCCACTTCTCCGAGGCAATGGGTCCCACAATTGACACCAGAGGTAGACCCCATCCTATATATATATATATATATATATATATATATATATATATATATATATATATATATATATATATATATATATATATATCCGTAGCGAGGCTGAAACTTGAACATTAGACGGGGCAACAGTCGCAAGCCTCCCGACCCACCACTTCCGCTATAAAACATTTTCTATTGTTAGACAACCTATCAGCTGTCTGTACCTTTTTTTTTTTACTCTTGGTGCGTGTGTCCAGCTAGAATTTTACTGTGTCGCTATTATACGCAGTTTACATGTAGTCAGGTTTTTTTTATCGTGAGCGAGTCGATGTATTGTCTATACTGATTCAAATTAAACAAAAACAGGAAGTTGCTTTTAATAATAGTGGATTTCACATAATTACTGATGAAGGTTTACAAAGCGAATAATTGCAGAAGTGTGTGTGTGTGTGTGTGTGTGTGTGTGTGTGTGTGTGTGTGTGTGTGTGTGTGTGTCTGTGTGTGAAATGGTTCGAGTCTCAGCTCCTGGCTCTTCTTCCTAAGCTGGAACTTGTGTTTATTGCTCCATTTTCGCCTCCTGAGGCCAGTCGTACCTATCCTTAAAATTATAAATGAATCCTACCTCCACTACTTCATTGTCCAGTTCATTCCACTTCTTGGGCGCCCTCAGCTGTGTAAATACTTCCTAACATTCCCGTGACTTATTTGTATCTTACTATCATTACCTTCCAGCTGTGACCTCGCGTACTTGTACCTATTCATTTTATCAAGTCATCAAATAGCACCAGGTTTAGTTCCTTTAGCCTCTATTCACACCTAATTATGCTAATCTCTTGGACTTCTCATTGCATACCTGTGCATTTTTTTAGTTACTTAGCATGCTTTATCTGGAGAGGGTTCCATGCTGGTTCTGCACACTTCAAGGCGGACCTGACATTTGTCAGGTCTCCTAAGATTTGGAAAACGAGCTGGAGGCGTTATTGTGATATGCTCGCCACTATGCCCACCCCTATGCCTTTCTCTTGAGTGAGGTTTGCACCCTCTGCCCCCATTACTCACTGAGCACTTACCAAGTTGTGTTTAGCCAGGAGACGCTTAAATCTTTATTATTACAATGGGCAGCAAATTTGCCATAAAGGTATGAGTATGTGCTTTAGACTAATTCGAGTATAATGATTTTTAGTTAATATAATTGGAAATTATTTTTTTCACATATTTTGAGTATTACTGACGAGCTGGCGACAATTGAACATCATTCACTTAAGTCAATGGTGCAATTATTCAATGTGACTGATTTTTAATAACAAGACCTGAAAAATATGCTATTTTTCAAAATACTCACGTATTTTGAGTATTACTGATGAGCTGGTGACAGTTGGACAGCACAGACATACATCAGTTGTGCGATTGAGCAATATGTTTAATTTTTAATAATCATTGCATGAAAATAAAAAAAATCTGTAACTAAAAATTCTCTTTTACTCTGTCAGTTTTGATTTAAAATTATTATACTCGAGTTAATAAAGAACACACACATTTACACCAGTAACAGACGATGTGCTTTTTATTTCTTGTACATCTTAATCATAACACAACTGATAATTTTCTTGTCTAAAGTGAACACGTTCAGTTTTTGTCTTTCTTCTCAGCTCGGTCCCCCTCCAGGCTAGACTTACTCTAAGGTTCCGACCTCCTCGAGTTTCTGTATATGCTAAACCAAACGTGGGTACCATACTGGTTCTGCGTACTCTTAATAAGCACGATATGCTCTGTAAAGCGTCTTAAAGGATAATTTGTTGAGGTTCCTGAAGAGAGTCATGAGATTCGCTACTCTCACATATGCTACAGATGTTAGTTTGTGTTCTCCTTTGGCTCCTTACGTTCTCGCATAGATATATCTTTTGAACACCTGTGACTTAGTGCAACAGTAGTCTAACAAATGTAGGCCAAAAGTTCGATCCCCAGTGTCCTTCCCCTAAGTACGCACATATATATAAACACGCAGGCGCATACACGCATGCGTACACACGCATGCGCATGTACACTTGCAAACACGCACACACACATGCATAGCTTTAAGAAGAGGTACGACAAGGCTCAGGGAGCGGGGAGAGAGTGGACCTAGTGGCGACCAGTGAAGAAGCGGAGCCAGGAGCTATGAATCGAACCTGCAACCACAATTAGGCGAGTACAATTAGGTGAATACACACACACACACACACACACGTGCACGCATGCACTCACTTGCGTGAGTGTTTTATAAGCCAAAAATTGCGATTTTGGCTTAAAAAATAACGATGATGTTCCCGAACAGTGTAAATTCATTTCCGCCGTAACTCCGAGGAAACATCTAACTCTAAAAAAAAAAATTGATGTTTTTTGCTGTGCTTGGCAATATATGACAGAGAACAATGTTTACCAAAGGTCTGCTCGTCTTCATACTACGATATTCACGAGTCTGCTTCACGAGAGGCAACTTTTTGTTGAATTAAGTCGTTTTTCAGGTATGTTTAGCAAATTCGGTTCGTGTGTCACACCTGCACATGAAAACTTTCTGATTTATGGCACAACAAACCAGCAAATTTGAAATGGAAACTGGACGACTGTTTGGTCAGCCCTGAACTATTGTCAAGCCTCTGGTAAAGCAGGAAAATTATGGAAGTCTATAAAGTAAGGTGATGGCAGTGAGTGAGACATGTACTGAGAGAGGCTAGCATCTACAAGAACAAGTCCAAGGATAAAGTTCATGTTAGAGAGGTTGTGTATCAAGGTAGATTCATCAAGAATGAATCTGGGAAGGATCGAAAAAAATAATTTTTAGAAAAGTACCCACTTATGGAAGCCTGTATATATGCCACGAAATGGTTTCCAACTTTTGCCTATATCACAAACACAAATTATTTCAGACTATGGTAAGGAAACTCTCAAAGCATTTTGGCCAAATTAGCCTTCCTTTAAATTTGGTAGTTTTTTAAAAACATTTTTCAGAAGTGCATTGTTTGTTAAGTTTACGACTTTCGACGACCAAGCTAAGGTAGTGTTTTGTGATTTGGCATAACAATTAGGAGTATACAATGTAATATTTATTTGTATTTTATTTTTTTATTAGAATTTATGATTACATGTACAGAGTTAACTGTGATCAGAAATCAAGCGAACTAATCAACAAATACTTTTTTCTTTGGTAGTTAAAACCAAACCTAGAATATTGAAATCCCGAATGGCTCCCTAGTAGCTGACACATCGATGAAGGCAGAAATAGGGTGAAGAACAAGTCTTCTTGAGACAGCGTTTTGCTGTGCGTCGAGTTTTACATAGCTTGATAAAGTTCTACACAGAAGCTAAACATTCTCACATTCAGAAACCCATGTTCAGTGTTCTCCCAGAACTGCAAGAACCTCACCCCACTGCAAGAACCTCACCCCACTTCAGTGTTAACTTATTTCAATAAGTTATATTATTTCGATACTTAGTAACTTTGGGAAACTTTTAAATAGTGATTTTAAGTACGAGAGAACCACCAACGTGACGTCACCTACAGCTATATTATTTTTTTCACTCATTAAAAATAAAATATCTCAGATAGAAAGAACAATTCTGATAATTAGACACATGTGCAACATCTGGGTATCTTTACTGTAGACGTTTCGCCATCCAGTGGCTTTATCAATACGTCTACAATAAAGATAAACAGATGTTGCTCATGTGTCTAATTATCATCGGCATTGTATACCATTCATGTACAAGAACAATTCTAGAAATCAGAAATTTTATATTGTATGCGGAGTATATTCTAATAAAAACGCTAATAGATGACCCATATAAATCATTATCAGTCAGTTCTTCAACAAGTGAAACTGATGAAAATCTAAGACAATTCCCATTAATTTGTGTACTATTTTTTTTAAACCAGTCATACGATTCTTTCTTTAAAATTTCGTTTAATGAAAATATACATTATTATTATTATGGGAGAACGCTAAACCCGTAGGGATTATACAGCGCCTGTGAGGGGGGATGGAAGGTATTCAGGCTCAATTCAGGGAACTGGAGCCCAGATCCAATTCCCTAGATCAAGAGCCCCTTACCAGCGTCAAGGAACCTCCCTATATAGCAACAGTAACAAATTAGCAATGTGGTTCAAAATGCAACAATGTGTCTCTTAGAAAAATATTTTAATCTTGACTAAGAATAAAAAAATAGAATCTAACCAAATAAATTTTGAATAGTTTGCAAGATTTTTTTTATAATGATCCAAAAATTAACTCCCAAATGATAATGAAAAAAATATTTAATTAAAATATTGTGTTATACAATATATGTCAGCACTATATAAACATGAAATAAATTTTGAAAATATTTTGTAATTCATTTTGTAAAATAATATTGAAAAAGTTAAATTCCCTAAAAACAAAGTATTCATCCTAAAAAAAATTATATTATCTACAAAAAATCATTATTTTTAAATTATTTATAAAAAGAGTGTAAATGTACTCACCTTAATCATTTTAGAAAGAGCTTTTTTAATATGATAAATATTTTAATTATCTACAAATGGTAAAAAGGTTAAATCAATTAAGCACATAAGCGTTATGAGGCAAGCGCCTATTAATTGTAAACAAAAATATTTATAATAGACTAGAACTTAACGCTTGCCTTAAGAAAAAGTTCCAAAAGCTGTCATTATTAGGTTAACATTTAAAAAAAAAACTTAAAAGATACTAATTTCCTAAATATGAAGTATTTATCTGAAGACGTTTTAGACACTGCAAAACTTATAAAGACATTGACGGTAAATGCAGTCTAAAATATCCAGCACATCACCAATTAATAACAGTGTACAGATTAACTGAAACTTCGGTGGATTATTCAGCACAAATATAGTGGAGACTCGATCCACTGTCCGCTAATAGCGAGAAACCAGGTGGTACCGACATAATCCTTGGGTACTGCTTAAATCTTCATTAAAGATTGATATATGCACATAAACATAACAGCAATGAACATTTAAGTCAAAACACCATTGCTGGAACAATTCAAGAAAAAATTTAGACGACGTGTCAGTCCGTCTAGGACTTGATAATGGTCCAAAACGGACCGAAACATCACCTATGTTTTATATCCACTTTGTGGGTTAGATATGAATGATGCTAGTCTTCGGCACTGGTATAATATTCATATCAAAACATACACCACAGACCATTAGCAAGGTAATCCTCCCTGCATCAATTCGTATAATAATTCACAAAATTAAATCACATGAAATTCAATCACTGTTGCAGTTTCCTCACGGGTCCAGAAGAGCTTTACACCTCAAACTGGCAGTGTAACATTTGCATAGTCCTCCGGAAGATATCGTGCAGCTGCATTTGACATGGCAGCAAACTTGTGGTGCTGGAGCTGTGACTCGCTGGGAAGGTTTCCCCTCAAATCTCTGTCGTCTTCCATGCACAGTCTGATGGGCTTGGCAACTGTGGTTGCTGTACCTGCACACTTTTTACATGCACGAGCTGTTGTACATGTTTGCTCGGCTCGTTCTTCCTAGGTATCACATACTGGTGGTTTAAATTCCGAGTCCTCGGGACTTGGGGGAAAAAATATTTGTTTTACTCCCGAGTCATGAAGGTATAGAAAAAAAAAAACTGTTCTGAACTGCTATTGTAACATGGGGTATGTAGAATGGTGATAATACGAGTGGCAGAAGTGGGCTTATGATATCTTGGCACACTGATCCAGTATTTCATGAGGTTTTTATCCTAAGTTAAAAGACAGAACCACATTCTGTGATAGCAAGGCAGAGTAGCAGAAGGTTTGCTTTTCTGTGTCATGCTGATGGGGAGAATTTCATGCACCTGTGAAGTGACAGTGAATGACTCAATCATGAGCAACGTAGGTAACACGTTGAGAGGATAATAATCCTCTTGCCTTGGTAATGTCGTACAGTATAAGTAAAACTGGTCAATTAGCAAGAACTCGTTTAAAGTTAAGTCCTTTCTAAAAATTTCCTTTATACATTTAAAGATATATTTTTTTAATTTATGTTAATATAAAAATTAATGATTTTGTACCAAAAGAACCTTAGGAAACTTACTTAACCTTATTATAACAAGCGCAATTTAATTTAGCCTAATCCAACTAAATATATTTTAGATAAGGTTACAATAATTTAATAATAAGCAAACACAATGAAATAATTTTTTTTCGTTAGGTTCAAAATGATTTTTGCGAAATTATTGCATACACAAATTTTAGCTTGTCGTATACGACAAAAAGAGCGTTGCTATTTAAGTCAAAATCGCAAGTTTTACCTATATGGCACAACAGTAACATGTGGTACATGTTGGATTACATTTATCTCCTCGGGAAAAAAGGGCTGTGTACCATAAGTGTAATTTTTATTTTCTGGGAAGGCGAGAGTCATCGGGATACCTCTAATATGTTGAGGAACTTGATTAGAAAAGAAACTGGCAGAGCTGTTTCTTATTGTAATTGACACGGAGATGGGAAGTACAGTGTCTGCACTCTGAAGGAGGGGTGTTAATGTTGCAGTTTTATAACTGTAGTGTAAAACACCCCTCTGGCAAGACAGTGATAGAGTGAATTATGATGAAAGTTTTTTCTTTTTCGGGCCACCCTGCCTTGGTGGGAGACGGCCGATGTGTTAATAAAAATAAATATTATTATTATTATTATTATGAGGGATCGCTAAACCCGTGGGGATTATACAGTGCCTGGGGAGGGGTGATGGAAGGCATTTAGGCTCAATTCGGGAAACTGGAGCACAGATCCAATTCCCTAGATCAAGAGCCCCTCACCAGCCTCATGGAACCTCCTTTGAGGGGGGGGGGGTCATTTGCAGTTACTGATGGTCTTCATAGAGATAATCATTAGTTATGTTATTACCGTCAACTCTGCTATTCCCCCTTAACTCGAAATCATGACACTTGCCTGCCTGCCTGCTTGTCTGCCTGCCTGCCCGTCTGCCTGCCTGCCTGCCTGCCCGTCTGCCTGCCTGCCTGCCTGCCTGCCTGCCTGCCTGCCTGCCTGTCTGCTTGCCTGCCTGCCTGCCTGCCTGCCTGCCTGCCTGTCTGCCTGCCTGCCTGCTTGCTTGCTGCCTGCCTGCCTGCCTGCCTGCCTGCCTGCCTGCCTGCCTGCCTGCCTGCCTACACGGTGCAGGACGGAGAATCAGCGTGATTCACTTGTAATGATGCAGCTCTACACGAACACAACGTGTTTCACGCCATTTAAGTCATAACTCAGAGTCATTAATCTGAGAGTAAAGAGCGCCGTGTTAATGCGTAGGTGCCTACGTGTATATAAGCGCACAACTGCGTTAGAACTCACAAGCACAGGACGTTGTGGTATTCTCCAGGAAACCAGATAATTAGCGCACAGCATAAGTTAATTTGTGTCTTAATAAATGTATCCCGCATCTCCTCTCTACTGTGTCAGATATATGACTCACGCATCCAAGAATAAGCGTGATAAATCCCTGAAGGAAATTACTAGAAAAAAGAATATAAAATGTGTTTATAATTAATCGAACGTATCTGTATTGGGAAGTATAAACCTCGTTCGTTATTAGTAACCAAATGTCATCTAACCCTCGTCTGAAGTGTCTACAAATGTCTCTTTGATCCATAGAAATCTCATTCAGAGTTTTACCTTTAATTATTATTATTATTATAATAGGGGAGCGCTAAACCCGTAGGATTATACAGCGCCTGTGGGGGGAGGGGATAGAAGGTATTCAGGCTTAATTCAGGGAACTGGAGCCAAGATCCAATTCCATAGATCAAGAGTCCCTCACCAGCGTCAAGGAACCTCCCTTGAGGGGGGTTGCCCTTTAAGAGTGTCTTGATGCTCAAGTGCTCTTTATCCAAGGAACTGGGGCCGCCTCCCTTTCCTTGCATTTAATCTAGTTAACTTCCATTCCTCAGAGGCAGTATTATACCTATTTCGTCCTTGGTGAACGAAACATATGCTCAATAATATGCCATAAACCGCATCCTGTCTTATTAACATACTTTGTCGGAGTATAATGCCCTTCATATATATGCTGTATGATCCCTGTTGGCTTAGCGCCTCTCCATTACAAAAAAAAAAAAGTGAATTTTTTGAAGAATATCGAAGCCAGTGACCTTTTGTAGGTTTCTACTGGTGAGACGTAGAGCATATCCTACTAGTGAAAAGTAGTGCACAGTGCACAACCCACTGGAGTGGCGCACAACCTGCTGGTGAGTAGTAGTGCACACTGGATATTGAATTTAAGTTATGTTAAAAAAAAAATTGTGTAAGTGGCAAGACAATCTTTTACCCCTGACCAGAATGAACGAATTGATTTAGTGTTCAGACGATGTAAAACAGAGACGAAACAATTTAATTATTTTTCCAGGTTCATGCAATTTTTATGCTGGAATTTGTTAGAGGTTGTATAGTAGCTGTTGGATATACAACGTTTCAAGGGCTATTGTATACTGTATTTCTGTGGGCAAGACGGCACTGGTCTCTTGGCCGTTCTATAACTATTTCTAATTGAGATATTGTAGATTAACTTTTCACATCGATGAACCAGGAAAGACATTAAATTTGACAAAAGCAGCCCGTTACCATTTACTTAACTTCTTCTTGATTAACCTTGTGGAATTCTGGCATTACGCTAAGGAGAATTGTGTGTATCTGGCAGCGCTCGAACCTTCTTCCTTAGTGAAATCCATTCGAGGTCCTTGTAGCTCATTGGTGATCTGGCTTCCTTCCAGCATCCTGTCCTTTTATGTCCCTTTCTGAGAATCTTTACTTACTCTCTTCTTCTTGCTGTTGTTATTTTAGTGGTGATCGTTCAGAGCAAACTCACAATTATTGATTACGTTTCTCGGAAAGTGGACATCTTTAAGGTGCTCCACGGCGCACTTGTTATCAATAGAGCAAGGAGTTTTCAATGGAAAATATTCTCTTCCAGTTGAAGTATGACTGTGAGCTGACTATTGGTTCAAAAAATATGCATTGCAAAAAAAAGACCTTTTATTATTACGACGCATCACATGTTGTGTGTGTGTGTGTGTGTATCTGTGTACTCACCTATTTGTAGTTTCACGGGTCGAGACTCAGCTCCTGGCCCCGCCTCTTCAATGATCGCTACTAGGTCCTCTCTCTCCCTGCTCCATGAGCTTTATCATACCTCGTCTTAAAGCTATGTATGGTTTCTGCCTCCACTACCTCACTTGCCAGACTATTCCACTTCCTGACAACTGTGACTGAAGAAATACTTCCTAACATCCCTTTGACTCATCTGTGTGTGTAAAACTGAAGCTGCTACACATTTTGTGTTGTTCGGTCTCACGGATATCTGAGATGGCAAGTAAATCTTGCAAACCTTACGGACTACTTACTGTCCTTATACACTCGCAACCTTACGGACTACTTACTGTCCTTATACACTCGCAACCTTACGGACTACTTACTGTCCTTATACACTCGCAACCTTACGGACTACTTACTGTCCTTATACACTCGCAACCTTACGGACTACTTACTGTCCTTATACACTCGCAACCTTACAGACTACTTACTGTCCTTATACACTCGCATTCTCTTTCCGGTCCGTTTTTATTCCCGTAATATTTTCTTTCTAACTGTAGAAGGCCTAGTCTGAGCCTGGAACCCATTATCCCGGGACCGATTAACACACATATTAGAGTAGCACATATGCATCTTGCATTCCTCGCATGTCGTGATAGTGGAACCTCCCCGTCCATGTGTTTCCTCCTCATCTGCACGCACGCACACGCACACACACACACACACACACACACACACACACACACACACACACACACTATTACTCCACTTGCAACGTGTACTGTATGTAGGCTGTATCTTAGAATATAGTTCTGTATTAGCTTTCTCTCTCTCTCTCTCTCTCTCTCTCTCTCTCTCTCAGTGCTACCACATGTATCCCTTGCAACCTTTCCAAAATAAATTCAACCTTGACAATGTGTATCACGCACTCAGCTGGCGGACACCTGGACACACACACATGCAATCCACAAAGAAATAAAGTACATACACAACCACAAGTGTATAGAACTGTGTGCAGTGTACACACTGAGAATCTCCTTTTATCCCCATTTAATGGATTGACATTCTTGAATATTAGTGAACAAGTAAAATGCAACCATAATAACCATCATGCAGTCGATAGGTTTCAACCTTGTGTCGGTTACTTTAACCGAAACAAAGGTTCAGAAGAGCTCTGGTCAAGGCTCACTTAACAATACTAGTTTCTCAATATAAAAAAAAACAGTGTAAGAAAACAAAGTAAAGGTTTATTATAGTCTTTTAAGTAAATGTAATAAAATATGATAGTTTTCAAAGCTAAAGAGAATCCATGAATAAAAGAAAGATCATTACAATTTCAACTAATCATCTGCTAAATTCTTGATTTATATTAATGGTCAACTTCATCAAAGTTTTTGTTATTTAACTGACTTGTGCGAGAGTGTTACGTAGTGTGTTGCGATAAAATATTTTATAAAAAAACGCTCCATACATAATGTCATTTTCCGAGTTTGTACTGGAACGATACGCGTTTTATCCTTGTCGTGGCAGAGTGGCCAAGCACAGTGGGGGTGTAGATTCGCCGGAACACCCCCCTGGCCCGAGTTTTTTCCAGATGGTGACCCGGCCTTTGCTCCCTGTCGTGGAAGTGTCTGAGACCTATGTCTCCCATGGGAGGGGGTACAAGTACCCCCTCATCGTCTGGGACCAATTGTCCCCAGGCCTAGCCACAGTCTCCACCCTCACGGGGCTCGTAGGGAGAAGCTAGGCCTCTCTGGTCTGCCAACTTCCCCGCCCCAGGGAGGCTGACGGGAAGGGCCAAGCACAGAAGCAGATGAGGTGTTTAGTTCAGTACGAGACGGGTGGTGACGGTGTGGAGTCATCATGTTTGGGTAGTAGTGTGAGTAGGTGGTTTGGTGAGTTTTTTGTGTATACTATAAGTAATTTTGTATTTACGTGCTCTCATGTTTTTTAAGGCCCTAGTGTGTGCAAGGCTCTGTTTTGGAGAGTATAACATTTTAACTGTAGGTTAAGTAGCCTGCAGGAAGGTGGGTGTCATGGAGCCTCCCTGTTTATAAATGTTTATTTGGTGAACTGGAGCGTAGTGGTTTTTTGTAGTAGGTTATAAGTTGTATATAATTTACTTTATTATATAGACATATTTTTGTATAGGCGAGTTTTAATGTCCCTCCTCATATAATTAATATTGTTAAACTTATAACTGTATACTGGCTCTAGAGTTGCTATTTTTTTCAATATAATTTAAATGCCCCTAGACAGCAGTTTGAGCAGCCATTTAGGAGCCAGGACCTTTTTATTTAAGTTACGATATCGAAGTCGTAACAAGTCATTATAAACTATTTTGCACTTAGAATATTCACATCGTTATAACCTTTCAGATTCTCTAATGGTGTCTTGAAACTAGTAGCATTAGAGCTGCCCCTCACGTTGGATTAAATCTGATTACCTACCATTTTCTCGGCAATCTATGGCCCGATGGAGACAAATGGCGCAAAGCCGACAAGTTGTGAAAAAGACAAAATTACAAAGCGGAGCTCTATCTAGATGTTTCGCCTGTGGAAAGTGTAGTCAGGCGAGTGATGCGTCACTTTGGTCACTGGGTGAACTGCGAGATGGAAGTATTGCAGGAGGCCTACCAGTTCTTTTGATCTATTTATACAAGCTGACCAACAAGTTAGATTAATCTGAAAGCTCCTTGTTCTGTTGGATTGTATTTTATGTATTAGCGTACCTTCCAGTAATCTGTATCGTGTTTTGTCCATTTCCCTCATGACTTACTGGGCCGTCTTCCAAGATATTAGGTGTGAAGTCTGGGATTTATGTATTACTCGATTGCGATTCATGTGAGTCCTGAAGGCACGCTGGTGCCCTTTAAGCCTGATCTGTAAGCTGCGAGAGGTCTCCCATCGTTACATGGAATGATGTAGACACCTACCTGTGTTGTGATCCTGGTGTTTTTTCTTTTGCCTGGTTAGGTCCCTGATGGCAGTGGATGTAATAGTGCCAACACCCTCTTGGCGAGGGTGGGTGAAACTTATCCTTCGGTGTGGCCCGTAGCAAGAATAAGTGTTCTGTCTGTGTTCTGTAGTTTCGGAGAAGTGAAGATTTTGAATGCATAAACCCTGCAGTCCTGGATGACATATTCAGGAAATTTTAGGGTCCAGAAGATGTCTATCAGAATAATATACTCTTTATCCAGGCTGTAGAGCCTGTTGGCACGCAAAAAGATGCCATTGTTTGCACCTTGTTTGGATCTTTGGTCATGGTGTGAGTAATAGTGTGTCATGTTATTCATGTTGGCTGGTTTAAGATGTTCTTTGCATTTGAGGTGGCTGTCTACTTTAGTGAAATAACGTCGATGAAGGAAGGCTGTCATTAGCTGCTTCTAGGGCGACTTGAATGAATGGCTCCACACTGTTTACCTGTCCTTCAGGCTGTCTAGGGCGGATTGAAGGGTTAATTCCACCTATGTTAGATCAATAAACTGTTGCCCCTAAGAGGGCTCTTAATCCCAGGAACTGAAAATATCCTCTTCTTCCTCGGAACAAACCTAATTGCCTCTCATTCCCCAGGTGCTGTATAGCCCTGAGGGGTGTAGCGTCTCCCCTTGAATTTAAAAAAATATACGAACTGTTGCCAACACAGACAACACCTCATAATACAACAACTATGTATAATACACGACTAAACTGTTAGATAACTCTTCTCGAGACGTTTTGCATACCATCATTAGACTGATAACGCCATGGTGGGAGAAAAAGTTACCCTGATAAAGTTAACGTAGCTTACGTGAGATACACCCATAGTTACACCCATAACTACACCATAGCTACGCCCATACCTACATTTCTTAGATATGAATTTTATATGTTTGCCTTTCTGCTACGTTCTTTTCGTAATTGTCGAGAATGTGGTTCGTTCCTAATAATCGTTCTTTGCAAGAATACCTTACCAGCGTCCCTCTAAGCATTTCCTGAGAACGTTCCCTCTAAACTTGTATGTTTTTCAGTTAAAGTTCGCTGTGAGTTTCCTGAAAGCATTCCCTGCGTGCAGTCCTGGTCAGCGTTCCCTGAACATTCTCTGTAATCATTCTCTCTGAGCATTCTCTGTAATCATTCTCTCTGAGCATTCTCTGTAATCATTCTCTCTGAGCATTCTCTGTAATCATTCTCTCTGAACATTCTCTGTAACCATTCTCTGAACATTCTCTGTAATCATTCCCCTCTCAACATTTTGTATAATTCGTGTCTTGTGAGTCCTATCTGTAATTGCTCACAGCAAATATTTCATGGAATTCATCCCTGTGAGCGTTACCTATAATAGTTACGTGTGAGCGTTACCTATAATAGTTACCTGTGAAAGTTACCTATAATAGTTACCTGTGAGAGTTACCTATAATAATTACCTGTGAGAGTTACCTATAATAGTTACCTGTGAGAGTTACCTATAATAGTTACCTGTGAGAGTTACCTATAATAGTTACCTGTAATAGTTACTGTGAGCGCTGTCTATAATTCGTTCCCTGCCGGCGTTCCCAGCTAAAGTTCCCAGTGAGCGTTTCAAGAGAACGATCCTTATAATTGTTCTCATTGTTTATATACTTGTTTTCTGAGAGACTTCTCTGCAATCTTTCCTGTCGATTATTCCACATAATCATTCCTCACGAGGGTTCCCTGTAATCATTCCCTCCGAGTGTTCCATGTAATCATTCCTTACGAGTGTTCCTTGTAATCATTCCCTGCGAGAGTTCCCTGAGATTGTTCTCTGGGATAAGTCTGCTCTCAGGGTGAATATAAATGGATGGTAAAAGTAGCAGTAAAATATAAAATTAAGATAAGTTTCACACTCTCAGAGGAGGACCCGGCAACTTTGCTGCTCCTTATCCAAATTTTCCTACTTTTTAATGCATTTTGAGTGTCCTAATCACGTGAAAATTGCCATAATTTTGTCGTATAAGATGTAAATGTACATGTGTGCGCATGTTTTACTCTGTAAGATCGACAATGGTCCTCGAAGTTAATGGTGTGTGCCGTCAATGCTTTGGTTGGGTAGGATTTCTTAGGAACTAGGGCAAATGTCTCCTGACCTGGTTCTACGTCGTATGATGACTAGCCATTGGAGCTTTTTGGTTATTTGAACGAGGCCTTCCGCTGGCTTTACTGGTCCACAACTTTCAACATTAAAGATAACATTTTTCTTTGGATAAGTGTCATCAAAATTCAGAATCAAGACTATAGTACTGAACACTTGTTGCTAGGCCCAGGGACTAATTACCTCATCTTCTTCTTCAGTGTTTTGTTATTGTCCCTGTGATGTACTGATAAAGCAACTGGTTGCCGAAATATCTACATAAGATTATATATATATATATATATATATATATTATATATATATATATATATATATATATATATAATATATATATATAATATATATATATATATATATATATATATATATATATATATATATATATATGAGATATATAGATATAGCAGAAGGGCTAGGAGGGCAACTTATATAAGTATAACAAGCCAGATGTAAAGATGAATACGAAATTGCTACCGATCGACTGTTCTATGCAAATGATACTAAGTAAATTAGGTCTCTACAACTGTATTGTTGAGTTATCCATAGTACACTAGGAATGAAGCCGGAAAATGTTTCCTTAAAGAAAATTTAGCAATTTAATTAGGTTTCCATTGTCGCTTCGACAGATATAAATTTTTCTGAGTGTCAATAAAATCACGGGTTTTAACCTTTTTCTGATCACACACCTCCAGTGATTGCCCAATATGTCCCCATACCCCCTTCACCAGAGTGTCGAAATCATCACCACCAGTCAGTCCTATTAGGTACCAGTATGACTTCAAAATATGTCAGATGCTTGGTTTTACTTTACATATGGATATATAGGAGCAGAACAGCCGAAAAAATCATAAGGATTTTATCATATTTATGGAGAAACGGCAAACTGTTCAAAGATCGACTCCCATACCCCCACTATTCGGTTCCTATACCCCCAAGGGGTATGGATACCCCCAGTTAAGAGCCCCTTAATTAAAGCTTATTCATTTATTTTTCTCTTTTATGAGGCACTTTTGTGTGAAGAAAACTTCACTCTAGTTGAAGTTTGGTCTTTACCTCAGTTCTTGGTCTTCTGTATTATAAAAATTCTTATGAGCTGTTTATAAACTAGCTTTATGAACAATTCAGGATAACCTAATACTTTCAGTTGTTTCCCTATAGTATATTTTTCCTGGTCTAAGTGCATAGGCCTACAGATTCTGCTCTCAAGAAGAGACTAGATGCTGTACTTTCCATGACCTGAGAGGCATGATGATTAAAATGAATATATTTAACAGAATATGTTGTTTTTTAAGCAGTGAATTCTAGGACTGTTTTCCCAACATGTTACCTAAAAGTAACAACATAGTAGTTAATAAATTCACAATAAATCCTGATATGACTATCACTCAGTCAGATACAGGTGGGAAAATAGTGTTCATGAACAAAGAGGATACCTATAAGAAGCTGCCTAAAAACCCTCTTATCAGCGTGAGGGCTGAATTCAGTTGAAAATTATGTAAAATCTGTAAAAACAAGGCAGATAATAAATGCTATTTAAACTCAAAATCACCAACCAAAGCCTTCTTTAATTTTGCTGTTTATCTTAGATCCACAATCTCCGGCAGTGTCTCGTTTTCATATAAAATGGCCCAGTAGTCTACTGGCAGTTTTTTTCGACGGCAAATATGAAACCTTCTTGAGACCTCACTCATAAAATCAAGACTCTGATTTTTCACAATATGAATACTTGTCGATTTTCATGACATAGCTGCAGTTCGATATGAAAAAAATATATATTAAAAATAGCAGAGCATCGAGAAAAGAGCCAAAGTAATATAACTCCAGCACTGATTCAGTTAAGGATAAGCTCCCAGGCAAGAAGTTAGTCGAGCTCAGTTCCAGAATAATAAATTAGTCAGGGCAGAGATTGATAAGCAGACTGTATATCTGTAGACTTTAAAAGCCTTTGACATTACCCGATGAGAAGCTAATATAAAAAATGGAGGTGCAAGCCTGGATGACTGGGAAAGTGTTACAATGCGTAACAGAATTCTTGAGTAATAGAAGTCAATGAGGGAGGCCACAGCAGAATGACAAGAAGTGTCAAGTCTCCACAGGGTCAAGTATTTAGAGCCACACTGTTCCTACAACTTGTACGCCTTTTAATATGTAAATTTCTTTACGATGTGCTTAACGTTATTTTTTCAGAGTTCCTTGTAAATTTTTAAATACATTTTTTGTTATATTGGATTCAGTTATGTAAACCTACAAAAAACGTATATTAAAGAAACAAGCAGATTTATAAAGCTGTCGAGATACGAATGGCAAGCAAGTGACTGCTCGTAAACAGAAAACATTCAAATCTGTACGATTATCACTTGTGTGTGGGGGGGGGAATGGGTTGATTCCTAAAATACCAACTATCTGTCAGGAAAAAGTCTTTCATGCTCTTTGATGATACGATGCTAATGTGCAGGATGAGACTGGTGGATGACTCAACCTTTGAAGAAGAGTCAGACAATCTGTTATAATAATCTCACAGACTGATAGCTTTATTATACTCCGGAAGTAGTAAAGGAAATAACCTGGGCGTAGATAACACACCTAGGACCCACCTATCTATTGAATACACAAAGCAGTTAATACCAAGTTTCTGAACAACGAGTAATTCATAACACTATACAACACGTAAGTTAAACTAAGTTTTGAGTATGCATAATGATGGTAAACTGAAGACTAAGTTTTGAGTATGCCAACACGGAGACTTCTAATGCACATAGCGATGCTGGAAAAAGCTGAAATACATTATAACAGTAAGCTGATGGAATTAAAACTCGCGTCACTGAGAGATAGTGAAAAACTGATTTCTATGGACGAAATGCTTGAAACTATCGACGAAGTAGTCAAGAGTATTTTACATGTGAGGAACCAGAGCAGGAAGGATGAGTTTCGACAAAGATTAACTGTTGGTACATAGTGTGCTCAGCTCTTGTGAGGTGCTCACCCACAGTCCCTTGACCACCGTAGGGGCTAATGACCCACCTCCCTCATTTCAGAGTGACGATTATCATTAAGACGACGCTTGTTGGTGGGTGGAGAGGCGAGAGAGAGAGCGCTAGGCTCTTGCAAAACAAACAAAACAATTTTCATAAGGTTGCTTTTCAAAAATGCTGACCTTGGATGTGCACAACAGCGGGATATTCCTCAACGATACGCAGCTGAAAGAACTGAAGGGAAGAGAGCAAAACAAAGAGGCATTGTAAAAACGTTGCAAAGTTCAAGAGGAATTTTTTTTATGACAAAGAAGCAGCAATATGTGATGATGTTTCTTATACATCCAAGATAAATTTACTGATAAATTGCACTAATTTCTGGAAGCTGAAACCATAGTTTCATGTGAAGACTAACGTGTTAATTAGAAAGAAAAGTTTCCATTAAATGTAGAGGCTGATCTATTAGAATAATTATGTAGGTGAGTGTGAGTGCCGCCATTAATGTTTTATAAAGAGGATGTGAATAATAATGACCTCGTGTGACCCATGTGTACTAACCACTGGTGGTTGAGAGACTGCTCTTGACCTCGCCTCTCTCAGTGTCCTGTCTCGTGGACCGTTTCATACATACTCGTAAAAATAAGTATGATCTGAATTTCCACCACTTTCATTATCATGATGGTCCCCTCAGAGGGTATCATCGTAATAATGACCAGTGGAAGGTTTACGCAGCAGAATAGGTTAGATCACGTTTATAATACCTATAATTGTTTTAATAAACTGATATATAAGTTGTAGCAGTAATGGTATGTGAATACCGAGATAATGGAACAAATAAGATACTTTAAGTCACTGTGGAAAGGTTTATGAAAAACTTGGTTTACAAGCTTGTAAACTAAGTTTCTAAACTAAACTTTTAAGCCAAAGCGTATAACCCAAGCTTACAAATCAAGCTTGTAACCCAACTTTGTAAACCAAACTCGCAAAGCAAGCGAAGCTTTCATCACGAACAAAGCTTACCCCTACTGCATTAAAGCTTGATATTAGTTCCAGTAAATAAGCTGCGCCACGAACATCAACATTAAGGTAAACCACTTTGGGGAGTTGGGGAAATATTTTCATTGATATGTTGGCTGACGAGATTACATGGAAATGGGCACAAGAACCACGTTTTGGAAAGTCAATTTGGAGTCAACCCATGAAATGACATAAATGCAAATGACACCATCAGATAGAAAACCCTTCAGACCCCCTCATCCCAAATGACATTTCATTTGAACATTGGGTTGGAGCTTGGAGGGAGGGGATGGTGTCATAAATAGAACTGCATATATAATTTTGAATCGTATATAATTTCGTATCGTATATAATTTATAGGGTATAGTTTATCGTATATATATTTTATCGTGCATAATTTTCTGTTGTATATAAT
The DNA here is from genome assembly GCA_009830355.1 of Cherax destructor. NCBI lineage: Eukaryota > Metazoa > Arthropoda > Malacostraca > Decapoda > Parastacidae > Cherax > Cherax destructor. The sequence goes on from WNWK01003181.1 coordinate 127,191, forward strand.
TTCCTATCGAACATAATTTCATATTTTTTTTTAGTATTGTAAGCTAATGTTGCATGGCAAAAAGCTAATGACATGAAAGCTATTGCATAAGTTAAGCGAAATTAATTCTACCCGGTCAGTTTTCAATAGTAAATTCACCTGAAATAAATAATTGGAAGCCCTCGGTGTTTATAGCAAATTACACTTAATTGCATTGAAAAAAAAGACTTTCAGGATGTATCTGCCTCAGTTTTGTGACGATAAACATTGCAAAGTAAAACACTAGTGCAGCACTTACACATTTTTATTGTCAAAAATAAAGACGTACGGGACAATAATTGAGATAAATGTTGCATGTGAACGTGCATAGTAAAGAATACAGGGTTGGTTAATTGTGACAACACTTTTTCTTCAGCGTAACTCAGGCATGAATGAGGACTGGAATGAGGAGTGGAAGGATTTGGGTATGATTTAATAGTGTGTTTTGGTCACATGGAGACGAGTATGTCGCTTCATTTTAGGGATTTAATAATGTCAATGAACAGGATATAAATATATATCTCATGTAGATGTTCAGTGGGAAAAGTGGCTGAGGTGACAGACTGACAATTCAAGACAGCGAGTTCAACTCTTAATCACTAAACTGAATTATTACAGATAAATATAAAAACGGTTAAGGGGTTGAAAGATATGTTTTTCTGTTTAGAGCAGCGTAGGTACACAGTCAGAGAGCAGCAGTGAAACCAGAGCAAGAACCTCTGGTCACTGTGAAATACGGTGATCATAGGGCAGATACATCCAGTCACTTGTGAAAACAGTGCAGGAGTCTCCTGTGAACTGAGGAGAGAAAACAGAAAAAAAATCTATCAAGAAATAATTACCATTTAGTAAAAAAAAAAAACAACTCTGTAGATGTCATTAAAAACTTCAAAATATAATGAAAAAACACATCATAATTTGAAAATCAAAGGGCTTTATAGGTCAGAGAAAGAGACAGTAAGAGAGAGAGAGAGAGAGAGAAGAGTGAGACTGATGTAGGTAACAGCTCTTAGCTTGTAAATAAAGTTAGGAACCCTTAACCAAACCTTGTAACACCCTGTGTAAAAAAAGAGGGAAAGATACAGACAGACATACAGACAGACAGAGACAGACATAGACAGACAGACAGACAGACAGACAGAGACAGACAGACAGACAGCCGAGAAACTAACAGCATTAAGACGTATCTCGTACCTGATCAACAGTAGAGGCTGCAAAACTCTGCACGAGGCATAATTGAGCTTACACCTTGAGTATGCTCCACTGTCTTGGGCAACCTGACCCCATCTTATGAAATACTTCTTTACGTAATAGAGAACCGAGCAAAACGATTTCTCTCTCGCCTGGACCCGGCCTGGATAGAGCTGTCATTCTAGCACAGCCTTCGGTTTTCTGTTTTTACCCTTAATTCTTTCAGTAAATACACTTTACCTGGTATACTCAACAGGCTTATTTCCCTATAATTTTTGCACTCCTTTTTATCACTTTTTTCTTTATACAAAGGAACTATTCACACTGTGCCAGTCCCTAAATACCTTTCCCTTTTTCATACACTTATTGAACAAACGCATCAACCACTCTAAAACTATATCCTCGCCTGATTTTAGCACTTCTGACTTCATCCCATCGATCAAAGGTGTGTTATCTCTTTTCATTCTACCCATTACCCCATGTACTTCACTCCACACTAACATAAACTCTTCCTCAGTCCTAAAAGATTTTATACCTCCCTGCTCTCTTCATTTAAATCACCTCTTTTGTTTTTAACTATTAAATCCATCCGTTCCGTACGCTTTCTCAACTTATTAATCTAACTCCATTTTTTTTTCTTATTTTCAGCAAAATTTGTTGACAAAACCTCACTCACACTCTCATTTGCTCTCTTTTTATACTCCTTAACCACTCTATCAACCTCTCTTTTTTTCTCCATATACTTTACCTTCTATATACCACTTCTGTTTTGTGTAAACCTCTCATATGCTAACTTTTTCTTCCTTATCACTCATTTTACCTCATCATTCCATCAATCACTCCTCTTCTCTCCCAAACCTTCCTCTTGTGTCCACAAACTTCTGCTGCACACACTAAGACTGCATTCTTAAATCTCCTCCATACCTCTTCGATCTCATTACCTATACCCTAATTAGCCCATTTTTCTCCCAGCGGTTCCTTATATACACCCTAACTTCCTCTTCCTTCAGTTTATAAACTTCAACTTCTTTCTTACTGGCGACATTCTCCTTGTACCTCATCTACCTCTTACTCTCACTGTAGCTACAGCTAAATAATGATCTGTTGCCCCACATGCACATCCAGAAGTCTTCCCATCAACCTTTTATCTACTAATACATAGTCTAACAAACCACTGTCATTACGCCCTATATCACATATCGTATACTTATTTGTCTTCTTAAAATAAATAACTTTAAAATAATTTTTTTTAATTTTCTTAATAAATACAGGAGTTACTAGCCCCTTGCTCCCAGCACTTTAGCCGCATTTTACGACACGCGTGGCTTACGAAGGAAGGATTCTTCTTTTTCACTTAGCCACGGAGAAGAAAATAAATAATATAAAAACAAGAATTATTAAGAAATATAAGAAAACTCCGATAGTTGTGTATACTCCTACATGTACAGTGTGAACTAAATGTAAGTAGCAAGATGAACCTCTTATTTTGCGAGTGTATCAGACATGCATAAAAGACACCTGCAATCCTACCATTGTGTGAAACAAATACAGGTTTCCGTTTCACACTTATCTGGCAGGACAGTAGTACCTGCCTGGGTTAAGTTAGCTTAGCGAAGATTCATCACAAAACAGATTATTTATTATTATAATCAAAAGAAGCGCTAAACCACAGGGGTTATACAGAGCAATTGTTTTCTGAGGCGGGTCTTAATCATAGGATGACCTACCACTGGAGCTTATGGTCATCTGACCCAAGAATTCTGTTGTCTTAGCGGTCCATCCCTTTATATATATCCATGGTGAAGTGGAACAGAATTCTTCTTCCGTAAGCCATGCGAGTCGCAAGCGTCGCCTAAAATGCCGGGAGCAAGGGGCTAGTAACCCCTTCTCTTGTATATATTACTAAAGTCAAAAAGTGAAACTTTTTTTTTCTTTTTGGGCCACGATATATATATATATATATATATATATATATATATATATATATATATATATATATATATACGTGCCGAATAGGTAAAACTGGTCAATTAGCAAGAACTCATTTAAAATTAAATGCTTTCTAAAATTTTCTCTTATACGTTTAAAGATATATATTTTTCATTTATGTTAATGTAAAAATTAATAATTTTCTACCAAAAGAACCATAGAAAGCTTACCTAACCTTGTTATAACAAGCGCACTTTAATTTAGCTTAATCCAACTAAATATATTTTAGATAAGTTTACAATAATTTAATAATAAATAAACACAATGAACAATATTTTTTTTCGTTAGGTTCAGAATGATTTTTGCGAAATTTTTGCATACACAAATTTTCGCTTGCTTTATTCGGCAAGAAGAGCTTTGCTATTTAAGCCAAAATCTCAAGTTTTACCTATTCTGCACGACATTATATATATATATATATATATATATATATATATATATATATATATATATAAAATATTCCAATATTTGTATTTTGGTCAAACGAATAGACAGGGTAAAGGTATGGTAAGACTTACTCGTTATTCTTGCAAGAACATGCAACACCAAACATCACTTAAATACACACGTAGTACTCGACTTTAAGCCCCTAAATCTCGAAGAAGCAACCAAGTACTCGACGTGAGTACCAGGTACCTTCCTAATGTCCTTTCGACATATTTTCTCCATAATCAAACCGCACTTTGGAATATTTTAACCTCAAAATTCGTGCACGTTTGTAAATTATATGCGTGTCGTATATACAAGCAGTAATTATAGATAGCATTACATTCCGTGTGTGTAGATTATAAATTGGCTTTCATTTCACAAAATACAGTGGCTTTTATAAACGCACTGCGGATGCAGGGAATTAAGTCGAAGTTTTATACTCCGTTCTTGTCACTTGTATAATATACGACTGCTTATGTCGGTTCATAACGTGGACCTAATTACATACTGGCTTGTGGATAAAGAAATATTTTGATGAAAGCGTTCTTCTAACTAAAGGATATTCTGTCTGCTCATCATTATCCACATACCTCTCAACGTTGTATTCCTTCAACCTACATATAGGGGGAGACATCTGCGTCCTTCTGTACAATTCTTGTCACTGTTATGGGGGGTAGGTAGTCATAGCATTCAACCAGCTACACCTCCATTGCCCCTCCACACTCTGCTCACTCCACCTCCACCTCCACAATTAGCTCCTGCGTCTCCCTTTCCATCCCGTGGAACATTAGTGGAATATTAGTTTTTCAAGAACCATCTACTACGAAAATACGTTCACATGTGCCTAGGGTGAAAGAGTTGTCAAATGTAATGTACACTTAAGTGGAAACCACGTTTTGTGGGCTACCCAGATGCCTAATAGGACTCGGAAAGGATGGCATACAGAAATACTTGTAGAACATGTGGAGAGTTCCTGGAGGAAAAACAAGGGTTATATGTAACCTAAGTTTTTCAAAACATCATGTCTCTTGTGCAAGAGTAAACACTGCTTCCATCAAACATTAAATCTAAAGAGTTGCTTCTGGTTCTGCAATGAGGATGAGGGGCTTGGACAGGATTCAGGAAAGTACTAAGGGTGGATATTCTACCTAAGATATATAGAAAATAGGAGGAAAAAACTGCTACAGGAATAGGGAGACATCAAACTCAAGCGGTGACCCTAACAGAGCTGAAATGTGAAAGATGAAGAAAATATAACAACATTCAAAATACCCTTATTACAGCAGATGACTCGGAAATAAATAATGACCCAGTGGAAAATAGTACTGATCTAGCTACAAATTCTAATACAGAGATAACCACAGACTTTACCACAGCCACCATTACAGATTTAGTAGCACAGAAGTCTGCTTCTGGGGACAGTGTTGGTACAGTTCTAGTAATAGCTGGTGATGGTGATTCTGGTACAGTGGCTGAAAATATTGCTAGTGCAGTTGTAGAAACTACACCAATCGAGAACTCAACCCCCACAAATTCTAGCCAGATGAAAGCAGAATTGTGCAAATTCTATGCTTGACTTATCTGTAGGCATGGAATATCTGGAAAAACGAATTGGGCATTCAACTCTGACCACCCAAAAAAAAAATGCCGCGAACTCCTTACCAAAGAAGTGTGTCGTTCTACCTCCTATAATTTTTTTTTACCCCGAAATGTGCCATGCATCAGTCCACGAAAAAACAATATTACTACACAAACTGCCCTGTATACCATTTGAAATAAACCAGGAGGTACAGATCCAACAAACCTTGGGAGAGTAACCACAGTTGTTACAATCATTTCATAGCAAGATGTTTGTTTTTAATACCAGGAAGCGGAAAAATGGAAAGAAATTACAAAAAATATTCCACCATCTCGGAGCCTTGTTGATCTGGAGACACAGTCAGTGGCCACCACTCCAGAAGCACAAATACTGATACCAACAAAAAATACACCAACACACAAGCAATAGAATTTCATTTGTATTTGCGAATATACAGGACCTTAAGCCATCCACAACAAAATACCTTTCATTACTGGACTCCTCGTGGAGTCAAATGCGATGTTTGTGGCCTTCATAGAGACCCACACAAAAGACCATCTTGACAACGAAATATGAATAACAAAGTACAAGTTATTTATATGCGACAGAAAGAATAGCCACAAGGATAAGATATACAGACCATTTGTACACAGTTACTAAACACCACAAATAATATTGTTCTGCAATGAGGATTTTTTTATTAAAGACAAAAACCTAATCATTTATCTTGTAAGCCGCCAAATACATATTTCCAACAGCTCTAGGAACAGATATTGAAAATTGATTACTGTCTGGAAACATCTTCCAACCCCAGCCCCAAATATCTTGCTGCGTGGTGATTTCAATTTAAGACACAAAATGGAAACATGTAGTAAATAATGTTATAATGGAGATAATCCCCGGAGGCAGCTTAGATGGAAAGTCACACACACAACATGAGTTGCTGAATCTCTGCAATAAATTCGCCTTAAGTCAACAAACAATGGAGCCAACAAGTCTGGAAAACACACTTCACCTTATTTTCATGGCCTGGAACGGAATATAACAGTGTCAAAGATTGTTAATTCAGATCGCAACCTAATCGAAGTCCAGACTTGCACGCACAGGGGTCCTGACCAGCAGAATGCATATGCTTACATGGATGACTTCACCAGATTCAACAACATCAACTGGGATCAAATAAATAATGTCCTTAATGAAACATGCTGGGAAGATATCTAAAATGAAAGGATCAAGACTTTCGCAGCTGAAGTATGCTGAAGGCATATACTCCTATGGCAAAAGAAGAAAAGACGTAAACTGGAAAGTGAGACTCGCTCCATCTGCAGGCGAAAGTGAAGAACCAATGAGTTTCTCAAGAAGGTTAGACTATCTGAAATGGGGAAGAAAGCACAGAATAAAGAAGTAGAAAATATTGAACATATGTTAAATGATTCTTACAGGATCCATGAGAGACAGAAGGAGCTAAAAGCAATCAATGAAATTGAAAGAAATCCAAAATATTTTTTTCATATGCCAAAAACAATGCAAAAAACACTTCCAATATCGGGCCCTTGGTCAAACAAAATGGGACTTACACGGACAACAGCAAAGAAATTATTAAGATTCTGAAGTCTCAGTATAACTGTGTTTAGTGTGCTATTGATCAGACTAAAGATCGGCAATCCAAATTATTTTTCCATGAACGAGCCTCAAAACCTTGTCAATATATGTCAGATTTCTGACATAACCCTAACTCTACTAGACTTTCAAAAAGCCATTGACAACATGCCCATGCACTCTGCCCCAGGCCCAGATTCGTGGAACTCCATGTTCGTCAAGAACTGAAAGATATCCTTTTCGTGTGCTTTAAGTATCCTATGGAGAGGGATCCTGGACACGGGTTTAATCCCACAATCGTTAAAAAAAGACAAAAAACATATAGCCCCACTCCATAAAAACGGCAATAAAGCAATAGCAAATTATTATATACCCATACCTCTAACGTCCCGCATTATAAAAAAAAAATCTTTGAAAAGTTCTAAGAAGCATGGTCGCCAACCACTTGGATTTCCAATAATTGTACAACCCAGGGTAACATGGACTTAAAGCAGGTCGCTCCTGCCTCTCACAAATACTGGACCACTATGACATGGTCTTGGATGCACTGGACGACAAACAGAATGCAGATGTAGTGTACACAGACTTTGCAAAAGTGCGATCATGGTATAATAGCGCATAAAATGCGTGCTAAGGAAATAACTGGAAAAGTGGGCAGATAGATCTCTAACTTTCTAACCAATAGAACACACAGAGTAATGGTAAACACAGTTAAGTCGGAAGCTGCCAAAGTAAAAAGCTCTGTTCCACAAGTTACAGTACTCGCCTCTATCCTCATATCTAAAATAGACAGAGATGTAAACCATAGCACTGTGTCCTCTTTTGCAGACGGTAATAGAATCTGTATGAGTGTGTCATCCATTGAGGACACGGTAAATCAATGAGAGGATATAAACCAAGTTTTCCAGTAAACCGCGGGACACAATACAATGTTGAATGAGGACAAATTTCAATTACTCCCATATGAAAAAAAATAAGGAAATAATAGTTAGAACGGAGTATACAACAATTTCTAATCACACAATAGAGCGAAAAACTAATGTGAAAAACTTGGGAGTGATAGGCCTCTAGCCAGCTACTTCTGCTTTAGGCTAAAAGATCATCTTGCACCTAGGGTTATAGGTTGATTGCATCAAGCTACCTCTCCACTTCACCTACTAAGACGTCCTTGTTCTCAGGTCGCCTCCTATCCTCATTGCAATTGTCTTGTTAAACAATGTGTTCTTAATAAAGTCCGTTGGAGATTAATGGTATAAAATACCGACACAATGGAAAAGGACACTGTTATTGACTGATTCGCCCACGCCTTTATCAAGCCACAAACAGAGATGTTTGTGATTTGATAAAACCCACTGTGTGGGCGAAACGTAGTCAGTAAAGGATAGCATTATACTGCATTTGTGTCTATCTTTCCAATTTCATCCGTGAAAAAATTCGTTCAATCTTCTATTAATTATTCGTAAGCGTTTTGCCATTTCTTTAATCACTCTGAATTTTTAAATGCTGATTCCATAATCGTAGCTGTGTGGTGTTCTGTTCTTTCCTATTCTGTCTTATTTGTCATGGATTTTGTTCAAGTAGATCACATTAATAGAACAGATGCTGAATAACAACAAGCAAGAGAACGTAGAAAGTAGCATATTAGATGAAATTCCATAAGGAAAAGCAAGACGTATGCACAACTTAAACCTCAAAGCAAAGTATTAAACCTAATTGCAACAGCTGCAGAAGGGATAAAGCGATGGACAGGCAATATATCAAGAACAGATTAATAGTCGACAAGACCCTTGATTGGATCCCACCAGACAGAAGACAAAGGCAAATAGATGTAATCCGGCAGTTTGGACATATTTCACAGTAACAGAAAACTCGAGCATGTAGATAAAGCCTTCAGTAAAAATAATAGACAGCTACAGGATTATGATCATTTAACTGACTTGCATCAGTGCAGTACGTGCACATATATCCCTATACTCTATACAGTTCCTAAAGATTTTACCTTTTTTTTTTTGCAACCCAGAGTTAAACTTTACGGAAATCTTTGTCCCACACTTGCCAAAATCAAGTACAGGAAGAGAAGAGTTCCCACTCCAACCTCTTGATCCAATCATGTCATCCTTTCCATCGGTGATTGATAATGTCACCTGATTCGACGGGATCCTGTCTCCTTGTTTTATCTCCTTGTTATTTTATATAACGCTGGTGTAACCTGCTCTTTATTTAACCTCTCCTCCCTCTCCCCCTCACACATTCAGGCTAACATATATCTTCACTAGATGCATGCAACACATTCTGTGCAATACTGCAAGGAAACATGACTGTCATATTGACTACGGTAACAGAGCACTGCTGATGTATCCAATTTTAAGTAAAAAAAAAAAAAAGAATCGTAAATAGGTGAGTATACACGCTCACCTCTTTCTTCGCCTTTCCTTTCGGCTCTCCCGTCGCCTTTTCCTTCGCCTCTCTGTCTCTTCGATCATCATTACCTTCGTTGTCCCTCCTTATTATAGCCAACCTTCACTTCCCATATTTACGTTCCACCGCTGGATCATATTCTCCTCTCATATTTTTCTACTGATAGCTTTCTTTTCTTGTCCTCTAAACTTTGCTCTTTCGTCCGTCTATGGCGCGATATATACGTTATCTTGATTTTATTTTCGTGAAAGGTTGTCCTTGCAAAGGTCTCTGTAGCTCAGGTGCTTACCTCGTTGTATGTTGTGAAGTGTACGTTGAATGTTGTGTGGTTAAGATTGCAAGTTCAGAGTATGTTGTTTCCTTTCGTATATGTTGTATGGTGCACTGTTCTATGTCGTGTTGTACATTTTGTGTGTTGTGCCTTATGGTATGGTGTGTGTGTATGTCGCATATTGTTTATTGTTTTGGGTACTTTATTGCTGAAACGTTTCTCCATTAAAGATAAAGTGTTGCACATGTACCTTATCGATCAATGTGCTGTGATGTTTAGTGTATTTTGTGTTTGTCTTGTGTGTGTGTGTGTGTTTGTCTTGTGTGTGTATGTGTGTGTGTGTGTGTGTGTGTGTGTGTGTGTGTGTGTGTGTGTGTGTGTGTGTGTGTATGTGTGAAGTTCCGTCGTCTTTATTTAATTTCTAATAATTCATCTTATAAACTTCAATAGTTGTTGCATTCAAAGTGCTTTACCTGGATACAGTGGCACTCATCTACTCGAATTGGAAAGAAATTAGGCGATCTTTCTTGTTTTTAGAGTGCTGCTTCAGTGGCTTAAGAGTGTTATCGTGTCTTCCATGATGCTGGTTCCAAAACATTTCCACTTTTCTTATAATCTCTCACTAATGTTGGAGTGAGAAGTAGTGTATATGTGTGTGTGTGTGTGTGTGTGTGTGTGTGTGTGTGTGTGTGTGTTGCACCTGTATACACATGGATATATGAATGCACTTGCACGAGTATACGAAAGAGAGGGTTTGCAATATGTTGCTGACCTTCATCCTTTTCAAAGTAAATCCATTTATAACCTGAGTATCAAAATCCGTGATCCCTAGAGTGTCTAAACCAATTAGCCCACAAAGCCTACCCCGGTTACCCCCACTGACAGTGTCTGAACCAGTTATCCCCCGATGTGTTAACCGGTTTACCCCCAAATAATATCCAAACTGGCTACCCCAGGATAGAGTCTCAACCAAGATATCCATCAAATAATGTCTAAACAGGTTACCCAAGATAACGCATAAACTATTTAACTGCACATAGTATCCAGAAAACATGTTTTTTTTTCAAGGTATTAAGATACGAATTATCTGTTATAATATGAAGATATTTTTTAACCAACCATCTGTTCCGAAAATTTGCACCACCTTCCACATAGGTTCCCTATACACCCAGTCACATGTTGTTTCTAAGTCCACCAATGCAATAAACAGCTCCTGCACTATCACGAAATCAATTATTGTTCAGGTAGTGTCGAGATATTATTGATCTTAATGCTGACGAGTGACACAAGTTGTTGGACGAGAGCTTCATCCTGATCACCAATCAAATGTTTAACTCGCAAAATCCAAAAAGGATTTGTTTTTGGAAGCATTCGAGAAATAATCAAATTTGATTGCTTACCCCACAAAATAAATGATGAAGGTTTCTACATATTGTGTACAGGTGTTCAACTTTTTATGTTCATTACAAGTCGCACAAGTGATATATTCTTTTATTAAAATTTGATGACACTGGCTGAAAAAGGCCAAAAAATTTATGATCGGTCTTATCTCGGAAATTTTACGTAGTAGAGAAACCCCGAAAAGAGTATTGGTATCAGCGCCAAAAAATCTATACACAACACCAAAAAATCTCTCTCAATTTTTTTTGCTGCTTCGGGCAGATATTATTGAAAGATATACACGATAATGAATACCTGGCCTTTTGTTCGATATGATATATATGCCTTGGAAATGTTGTTCTGTTAGGTAAAAAAAATTTTTTGCTTTTCAGTTCATTTAGTTATATGATTCAATGCAAATAAATCAGGTAGTATATAATCATAGGCAAAGAGGTATATGAAATTATATGATATAAGGGAAGAGAGTCGATTCTAATATATATATATATATATATATATATATATATATATATATATATATATATATATATATATTAAATGATAGAGTTGGAAAGGGCTTTCGATTTTTTAGGACACTTATTGAAGTAATGGAAAACAATGTTGATAATGGTGAAAAATCAGTCACCATCATCAAGACTAATGCATTATGCATTTGAGTAGCATCTGTAGTCGTAAAAAAAATGTTTGCTCAACTTTCTTTGAATCTGACGCAGAATAAATGCATACCTTATATAACTACAGTATAAATAATGTTGTCTAGTACTTTAGTTCACTTTCCCCTGCCTAATGCAAAGCACTTTGGGTACAGGTGGCGTCCGTCTTATGATCAGCCCTGCTAATATAAAAGTACAAAAGGTGACGTCCTTTACCTATAACATGTTGGTAATAAATGTGACTTATTCCTCAAGGTCTCAGTCTGGCGCTCACTGGATGATCAATCGAGACACATCAGAGGTTGAATATCAGCTATTAACAATTATGTACCATTAATTTCTATGTTAATCTACCTTTCCACCGGACTAGAATACAAATATGTCTGCCTAAAAAAAAGCCTATGCTTTATATCATAACATGGCCATACTCCGCACAGAGTTGCCTAAAGTTTTTTTAGTTTAATATCTTTATTGTGCACCCCATACCCATCTTGTGGGCGGTAGTCAAAAGATTACAGAGGTACATAATGGGTCCAGAGACTGGGCCTCAAAGTTTTGATAGCTGAGCAAGTTACAAAGGTAATGAACACAGGTAGATCTGGTCACAATCATGACAAGTTACAAAGGTATTTACAGATTATAGAGGTATATAATGGGTCCAGAGACTGGGCCCCAAAGTTTTCATAGCTGAACAAGGTACAAAGGTAATGAACTCACAAGTTTCAAAGGTAATGAATCATGCAAGTAAGTAAATTTTCTTACTTACGTTTATACATGGTTGCAATCATAAACAAATTATAAAGTAATGAGCAATTTACTAGTCTACACCCGGTCACAACTGTAATGAGTTATTGGCCTAAAGTTCGTGTAATTTGTGAAAAATGTCGAATCCAAGAAAAATGCCATGAATTTGCTCACATACATACTACGAACACCAGGCTGGGAAACAACTTAATTGTCGAGTATTTGAGGTGCTGAAGCTGCTCGACTTCTGTGGGATGGTGACTGAGATTGCTATAATGGAGGCTTTTAAGCATTTCAGTCTGCACATGTCATTCTCGGGGATGACTAACTTGGCATTATCCCACATCATGAGGCATCCCTTTTTGTTTCTATGTTGTACTCAGGCATTGATTAAATTGTCATGGCTGCAGCCATATTTGTATTCGTGAAATCTCAGTTGGATGGATATTTCGTTTCTCCTATGTACTTCTTGTCACATCCCCCACAGGGCATGATTAATGCACTAGTGGCTGAGTTTGTGTTTTGATTCTTATTCACCAAATCTGTGATAGAGGCGGAAGAGTTTGTAGCAATCTTGAGTTGGTTGTTGGTAATATTAGCTGAAACGTTGGATAGCACTGACATGTAACGCAGTGAATCTGGTAGGCCCTTCTGTTGTAGAGTGGTTGGTGTTTTAGCCAAGGATGCGTTTGCCTGTTTCCTACAATCGGGAATAAAGTGGAGAGGGAAAATGCAAATGGTTGAAAAACCTTTGTGAGATATGTTCATTCATCTTCATGGCATTGAAGGCTTCAAATCCTGAAACTCTTGGGAAAAAAAGACTATAACCCGCCTCAATTTGTTCTGCTGTCTGAGTGAAAAAAATGCAACATGAATTTATTACTTTAATTATTATTATTATTATTATTATTATTATTATTATTATTATTATTATTATTATTAATAATAATATTATGAGTAAGTGCTAAACCCGAAAAAGACAGAGTGCTGCAGAGAGGGATGTGCAAAGGTAGAAATGTGCGAAGAGCAGGATTGAGTGAGGGGGCAGAGGGGGGGGGGTTATGCGAGGGTAGGGGTTAGTGGAAAAAAAATTGTTTTATTTGTTGCTTGTTCTGTACACGCTGGACACAAGTCTGTCCCCTCCAGTGTGGAGCAGTCCATAGAGCAAGGGTAAGAGCTTGTCTTTTTTTCTCCCTCTCTCTTCAACAGACTGATCCTTGTGGAACGCCACTAGTGACTGATCCAACACCACTTGTGAAGTTTGAATGACAATTAAAAGTTAGACGGAAAAGACTCGGCTTCCTTGCGAGATTATGAAATTCCTGAGTCGTGAATATGGCTTGGACTCGTTGAAGTAGTTCAACGCGATAACATTCATTGTAATAATAGGATTTGAACGCCATAAAGAGGTCGAACACGCTAAGGGTGATACCGATTATGCGCTTCAACGCGATTTGGAGGTTGAACTCCGTGGGTGGTTGAACGCGATAAAAAGAGTGAACGTAATGAGAGACTTGGACTCTGTAGATGAATGGTTCAGAGAACCGTCAAGTTGGTAAATTAGACACATATGCAACACTTGGGTATCTTTATTGAGGAAACGTTTCGCCACACAGTGGCTTCATCAGTCCATACAAAGGAGAATCGTGAAGAACAGGAGGAGTTTGAGGTGGTCAGTCCCTCAACCTTGAGTCGATGTTGTCAGTCCATCAATCTTGAATAGAATGATACCCAAGTGTTGCATATGTGTCTAATTTACCAACTTGGACTCTATAAGAGGTTGAAGACTATAGGGAGTTGAATGCTATAAGGGGATTAAACACTATAAGCGGGTTGAACGCTATAAGGAGGCTATATGTAATAAGATAAATGAATGTGATAATGGGGTTGAATACTACAATGGGATCGAAAACAATAAGGAAATTGAATACAAGGGAACAGCAGACAACAAGGGAGTTGATCACGATGAGAGTTGAACATACTCAGGAAGGTGCACTCAACTGAAGCTTCTGTTATTGTCTCACTCTAGACAAAAATAACGCCAGTAATTTGGTTATTTAGTAATTTATTGGCTTGTGAAAAATTGGATTTGAACTGCTGTAATAATTCTGTTTTTTCATCGTGAATAAAAAAAAAAAATGTATGTTTGTGGGGCTTTAGTGGTTCGATTATTTCTGATATTTTTCTTCTTATTGACAGGTTTAAGGGGAAAGTATTCAACCCTATTTATCCCCTCATGGGGAAAGCTCTTGATCTAATGTAATTAACTTACCTTCCCCTTCCTTGGATCGAGTCTGAATGCCTCTTCCTTAAGCACTATATTTCCCCATCGGGTGTAGCGCTTTTCCCTGGTTAAAATCGAAAAAAATTCTCTATTTACCTCTATTAACTCAAATGAGAAAAAATCCATCTGGTGAGAAGTTATCGCATCATGTCTGCCTCAACTCCAGTCTTATTTTGCTGCCTTAATTTACTTACTTTTTATTTTTAACTACGTAATTTTTTTACGGGATTATCAACGTCAACTTCTTAACGCTTCCTGCATGCTTATGAAACCATCAATTTTGTTTTTGTTTTGAGTTAGGTTAGTTGAAGTTGGGTTAGGTTAGGTTAATTCAGGTTGGGCTAAATTATGTGTACTTGCTTCGGCAGTACATATACTAAAATTGGAACGATACAGAGAAGATTAGCATGGCCCCTGCGCAAGGATGACACGCAAAATCGTGAAGCGTTCCACATTTTTATTCCGCGTCCAGCACTGGTGGTGTGCGGACGTGTTGGTCAGCCCCTGGTGGTAGCAGTTGGAAATTATATTTTCAGCAAAGATGGTGGACGGCTACCGGCGGCGAGTTAACACAGTATGTGTTGAGTTTATACAAGGAGCGGTCTACTCGACGAATGCGGATGTGATATTACCTGCTGTTCTTCGCGACACATACCATGTGACACTTGCAGATCTTTATGGTATATCGATTAACGGTGCAAAGAGGCTGTTTGTGAAATTTGCAAGCACGGAAGCATATCAAAGGGTGGTGGACGCATATCAGGATCAACGAATGATGGTAAATCCTGGTGTAGAGGTATGTTTACGGGACGTGTCAGCTGTCTACAAATGGATTAAGGTCCAGAATATTCCCTTTGAAATGGGACCGGAGGACGTCCGCGACGTTTTTAAGGTATTTGGTGTCATTCATGCAGTCAATATTGGCAGATGGGCGCAGGGGCTATATGCAGGTCTTTTGGAGGAACTTATTCAGTAAAAATGACATTGCGCAAGCCCATACCATCTTATGTAATGGTGGATTGTTTCCGTACACAGGTATACGTGACATATCAAGGGCAGGTGCGTACATGTAGATTGTGTGGGCAGCCTGGACATCTGGCGGCTGAGTGTGTGCGGAGACGGGAGGATCGACGACGTGGGAATGGCGAACCTGCAGGCAAGAGTGTGGAGGAGCGTAAGGGCGTGGTACTGGAGGATGGTGCCATGGAAAGTCAACCGGAAGGAAGGCAGTGGAGTGAGGAAGTGGAGCAGGCAGAACAGGAAGTGATGCAGACTCGAGAAGAGAGGAATTTGGAGGATCAGCGGCCGCCTCAGGAGACTGAGGAACAACAGGAGGATGATCATAGTGTGGTAAATGAGGCTGCTATATTGGAGGATTTGAATGAGATGTTGGGAGGTGAGAGTATGGATTTGGAGAATGGGGGGGGTGTGGGTGGTGAGGTGGAGACTGCTGCCTTCTTTGGACCAGATTGAAAGTAGTGGAGCTACGGCGACTGTGGTACAGGTGGATGTGGAGGTCCATAGACAGCAGGAGGATGTAGAGGAGGAAATGGAGAGGGTGGAATCAAGAAAGAGAACTGGGGAGGAGGCGGAAAATGACATCCTCACTCCTGGGCAGAGACCGGGGAAAAAGGTATGGTCAGAGGTGGTACGTGGTAATGTGGCTGGTATTAGAGGAAATGGTAGTACCAGAGTAAATAAGGAAGTGGCAGGTGATAAAAAGTGTGTTACTAAGGTTGGATCAACTGATAAGAATGACAGGAAGCAAGCGAAACAGAAGGGTAAACCAATGCCTTTAAATTCAGGTGTCTAAGTATCAATGTGAATGGCCTCAGGAATGAGGTCAAGCGTAGGTGGGTAGAGGATACCTTATGTAGGTTTAAGATTGACGTAGTATTTTTCCAGGAACATAATTTTCGGAAGGGTAATGAGTTGTTTCTGAAGGGTTTCAGGTTTTTGTGGGGGTCTGCTGGCTTAAAAGGGGGTGGGGGTGGGGGTGAGGGAGGGTAGTCCTTTTGTTTTGGGGTCATGGGAAGAAGGGGAGGGGGTAGAGTGGTTAGGGTGGATGGTAGATGGGGAGTGGTTAATGTTAGTTTTATAGGGGTTTATATGCCACGGCACCAATTTTGCGTGTGAAGGATAATTTTGTGAGGGAAGAGTTAATTTATGCTTTCAGGGGTTTGCCTCAAGTAGCTATCATAGGGGGAGATTGGAATTGTATTATTAGACTCAAGGATGTGGAACCGAGGGGTTCGGGGCAAGTTGTGAGGATCTTGAGGGAGGTTTTGTGTGCAGTGGGGGTGGTGGACGTAGTGGGAGGTGGGAATAACCTGGTGGAGTATACGTTTAGTAGGGGACAGTATGCAGCCCGTTTAGATAGGATATATGTGTCAAAAGTAGTGGCGGTGGAGAAAGTGGAATGCATAGATGTTGGTTTTCGGACCATAAAGGTGTTTTGGCACAATTAGGGTGGGAGGGGCAGTGCAGGTGTTTCAAAGTTATTGGAAGCTCAATGTAGGGATGTTGAAGAGGCTAGCGTGGCAGGTGGATTTTGAGGGGTGGTGGAAGGTTTTGTGGGGGGTCGGGGTATTGTTGGGGTGGCTAAGTGGTGGAATGAATGTGGGAAACTTGCCATTAAGGATTTTTTTGAAAAGGTGGGTAGGGAAGATGCGCGATATAGATTTGGGTATCAACGGTATTTAGAGGGGTTATTGAGGGATGCTGGAGGGGGGGGGTAGGGAGTGGAGAGAGTTTGGAGGGTATTAAGGTAGCTTTAAGGGATATTCAGAATGATCGGTTTCAAGCGTTAAGAGTCAGGAGTGGCATGGATGAAGTGTTGTGGGGTGATAAGGCATCGGCGGTGGTTCTGAGGCAATTTCGTAGGAGGAGAGAAGGTATGACAATAGGGTCGTTGGAAGTTGAGGACAATTTAGGGGTATAAGAAGGGTAGGGTTTAAGTACGACTGTAGCGATGAGTGGGTATGCGGAATTGTGGTATGAGAAAAAATTTATGAGGGAGGAGGGGGATGCTTGTATAGGGGAGGAAGTGTTAAGTAGCATAGAGGAGAGAGTGAGTGGTGAGGAGATGAGGGAGTTAGGTGGGGTAATTACTGAGGAGGAGGTTTGGGTGGCGGTAAAAGGACTACGTATGGGGAAGACACCAGGGATTGATGGTTTGCCTGGTGAGGTGTATGTAATGTATTGGGATGTGTTGAGAGAGGTTTTGGTAAAGGTTTTTAATGAAATGAGGGAGGGGGAGGTGCTTGCAGAGTCAGTTAGAACCGGGGTGGTGGTGTTGGTCCCTAAACGTGAGGGACCTAAGGGACTTAAGGATTATAGAGTAATTGCTTTGATGTGCACAGATTATAAAATTTTCGCAAAGATTTTGGCAAATAGGCTTAAGAGGGGTTTGAAGGGTTGGTTGCATGAGGGGCAATTTGGGATCCCAGGGAGGAGTATGAGAATGGGACATAGGAGGATTAAGGGTTTTATAGAAGATTGTGGTGAAGGAGGTGTGTTAGGTTTGGATTGGGCTATGGCTTATGATAGGGTGCATAGGGAGCATTGTTGGAGATTATGAGGAGACAGGGTTTTGGTGAGGAAATAGTGGGTTGGGTTCGACTTATATATGCTGAGGCATTGCTTAAGGTACAAATTAATGGCAGGATTAGTTGGGCAGTAAGTATGGGTAGAGGTATTCGTCAGGGATGTCCTTTATCTCAGATCCTTTTTGCGTTTTTGCAGGACCCTTTTTTCGGTTGGTTGAGAAAGGGAGCAAGGGAGGGGAGGGTGGGGGTGCAGGGCTGAAATAATAGGTTACGTAGATGATACCACGTTGTTGGTAACATCTAGTGAATGTTTACGATGGATCAGTGATTTGGTGGTGAGGTTTGGTAAGGTGACGGGCATGAGTGTTAATAGGAGTAAATCGGTTTTGTTAGAGGTAGGAAGTTGGATAGGGGAGCGTTGGGGGTACGGGAGGATGGTCTTGCGTAGAGGAGTTGAAAGTTTGTGGTATAGTGTTTTGTGGTAATCTAGTAAGGGCAAGGAGGTGAATTCTAGGGAGGTGGTAGATAAAGCTTTGGATAGGATGAAGGGTTGGGGGTGAAGGAGGTAACTTTATTACAAAGAGTTGTTGTGGTGAATGTATTAGTATACAGTAAGTTATGGTTTAGGGCGGCAGTTTTACCTTTGTTGGAGGGATGTTCGTAGGTTGGAAAAGGAGTTTATAATTTTGTGTGGGGAAGGGTAGGCATTGGTTAAATAAGGAGGTGGTGGAAACTAGAGTTCAATGTGGGGGTTTGGGTTTGGTTCCTCTAAGATTGAGGCTGCGCAGTGTTTTTGAAACAGGAATTTCGTTTTACTGGGGACAGGGGGTAGGCGCATAGGTGGGGTGATGAGGGAGGCGAGGAAGTGGTGGGGAGGTAGAGAGTTGGTGGGATGTGAGGGGTCCTTCGGTTCCTTATGGTGGTTCGGGATTCGGTAAAGGTGCGTGCGAGTAGGTTGGATAGGGTGGGTGTAGGGAAAGGGGTAGTGAGGGAGAGGAATCTTTCCTTTGTATGACTGGAAGAGTATTTGGTGGTGGTTTAGGAAGGTTAAGGTTCGTCCAAGTGTTCGGGAGGTGGGTTTAAGTTTTTGCATGGGATTTTGGTAGCAAAGAGTCAGCTTTTATGATGGGTATGACAAATAATGGGGAGTGTGATAAATGTGGGGAGTGGGAGACGGCATTTCATGTGGTGTATTTTTGTAGGGACATGGGAAAGGTGAGGATTGGGTAGGGGGTGTTGAATTTGATTAGTGGGAGGGTGTGTCCGTGTTGCGTGCTTTAAGTTTAGATTTGGGTGATTACTCGAAAAGTGTGCAGGGCATTGACGTACATTGTTTTGGATTATATTTTCTTGTTTTGGAGTATGAGGGTTTGGAGGTGAGGGTGGTGGTTAAAGCTTTGGCTGCCCTAATTTTTAGAACGAAATGTAGGAATAGGGAGATTTATGGGGGAGTTGGGAGAGTTTTTTCCGTCAGAGTATAGAGTTTTGACAGTGGAGGGTTATTGAGGTTATATTAGTGTGGGTGGGGTGTTTGGTGATGTGTGGTAGGTGTAGGGAGGGGGGTATAGCTGTAGTTCTTAGGGGTGGGAGGGTTTTGGTTTCCTTCTGTTTTGGCTGTGTTCCTGTGGACATGAATGTGTGTTTGGTGTTATGCAAGGAATCACGGTATGTTTTATAAGGTTCTGTTTTAAGCCTTATGTGTTGAGATCTTGGTACGGTATTTGAGGTAGTATAGGCCTCGGTTTGGTTTTGTTTACTTTACCCTGTGTGGTGAAGTGTTATGAGATGTTTGGTTTGTTGTATTGTCAAGTGTGAAAGGATGGAATGTGTGGGAAGTGGAAGTTTTTATGGATGGGTAAATATTTTGTAGCAATTAGAGTGAATGGTTTGTTGTATGTTGTTTGGAAGCCTTTATGTTTAGGGTTTAATGTACGGCTTCTATGTTGTGTATGACTGATAGTGATCAGTTGATCCTTTATTTTGTGAGACTTATGTTTTTTGGCTCGGTTGGGTGTGGGTATGTTGTCACATTTTGTTGTTGGTTAAAGCCAATTTTTTTGGGTGTAATAACCAGGTGTGGTGGATGTGTTGTACTTTTAGGTTTATTGAGCAGATTTCATCTATTTTGTGGATTGGAGTTAAATTGTTTAGTTGCAAGTTGATAATAAGAATGTATAGCACTGTCATAAATAAATACACTTTTGGTGTCTGGTGCTCGTTTTGATGTTTGCTATTGTTTAATGTTTGGATAATATATTATGTTTTATGATGTTATTTAAAATTGTTAAAGAAAAGTTACGTTTTGAATGAGTTCATATTTTACTATGTAAATTTTGTTTGGTTTGTTATATTTGGTTCAAGGTATGTTAATAATGTATGTAAGTTTATGTTTAATAAAATATAAAAAAAAAAAAAAAATTATGTTGGTTCAGGATGGGTTAAGTTAGGTTAGTTCAGATTGGGTTACGCGAGGTTTATTCAGGTTGGGTTAGGCTGGGTTAGGCTCCATAAACTTACCTAACAAAAATAAACCACAAAAACAAAACTTGAAAATCAGCAACGCCGCGTCTGGTAACGAGGTGGTTAAGTGAAACATTCATCTATACTCGAGTATAACTCGTGCTGAGGAAAGGGCTGCTAGTTGAATCATTAGCATTACACACAATGAAAATATCCAACACTACAATAAGGATTACCATGTCTGTGAGCATTTAAAAAATTAGGATGTTTTCCACACGCAGCTCGTTATTAAGCCTTGGGGCATATCTCTAAAATATATAATAAATTCTGATGTCCCAACTCAGTGTCATTTCTTATTTGATAAAGAATTGCAACCTGTAGTCTATACGACCTTGATGAGATGTTTATATTATCTGGAACTGTAACTAATACACCTCCAGTACAGAACTCCTTGCTAGTGCAGGGATACAGACAATGTGGCTTCTTAGCCTGGGTGGATGCAAGTCCTTAACTTGATAAATAAATAAAATGATACATCACCAGAAGACAAGCCGAGATATGTCAACATTCGCAGGGAAGTCATGAGGAAAACATTAAGGCGTAGGTGGGGCGAGTATTTTGTTTTTTATTCAGGGTTAAAAAAGTCCGCTGTTGTTGCTAGTTTATTCGCAATGGAAAAAAAATTGACGCGGGGCTTTTTCATACAACATATTCTCTCACCACGAGTGATAATCGTACAGAATTTAACATTTCCTGGTTACGCTCTGCCACCTCGTTGCTAGACTTGTCGCTGCCGTTTTCTTAATTAACTTGTTAGTATTCAATTTTTGCTTTTTTACGGATTGTTTATCTTAAGCAAAGTAAACCTAATGTCACCTGATCTAAGACACAAATAATTTAAGTTATTCGAACCGTTAATTAATTAACTGATGCCAGAATCTTTTAAAGAAAATGAACGTGAATCAAGCTAGGTTGTCATTAAATGACAACCCTCTGGCTGTGTCACGGCAAGACGGTA
This sequence comes from Cherax destructor, assembly GCA_009830355.1. Classification (NCBI taxonomy): domain Eukaryota; kingdom Metazoa; phylum Arthropoda; class Malacostraca; order Decapoda; family Parastacidae; genus Cherax; species Cherax destructor. The sequence goes on from WNWK01003181.1 coordinate 148,793, forward strand.
TGTGTGTCACGGCAAGACGGTATCTGTGTCACGGCAAGACGGTATGTGTGTCACGACAAGGTTGTGTAGATACTAGTTCCACAGCCGGCTACAACAGCTGTGGAATGATGCATGGATGTAGGATGTAGTTCAGATAAGTAGGGGCTATAAATCATGCATATATTCTATATAAATAATGCAACAATCAGTGCATATCAACAAGGGATGTGTTATGCAGTAAGAATGTTTATAGTCGTAAACGCAGTAGAGGTACAAGTGATTAAGATAGAAATAGTGTAAGCAGGAGGAGAAAGTGTTTAAAGTAGACGGTACATTCATTTAATCTCCTTAGGAAAAAGGGAAGTTATCCAAGGATTGGCAGAGATCATGTGCGTGATTCCTATTAACAAAGGGAAAAGGGGGTAAGAGAGAATGTGGGAATTAGAGAAATAATTCTGAATGTACCTGATAAAGTATAAAGCCGGATTATGATTTGATAGTGACTGGAAGGACAGAAAATGCGTTTCCAGAAAATATAATGATTGAGAAATGGAGGATGATGTGGGAATTAGCTGTTACCTTCAGCGATTTGGAAAAAGCTTACGATAGGGTGGATTGAGGAGCGACAGCGCTAGTATCGTTGAGGAATATATATGTCGTAGGTTGTAAATTGTAAAGAATATTAAAAAGTTTTCATGAGACCCTTCTGGAGGAGTACCTTGATGCCAGTGAGATCTTGATCCAAGGCATTAGTTAACATCCATTGTACCTAATCTTATTGCTTCCCATTCCCCAGCCCATGTATGACCCCAACTGGTTTAGGCTTTCTACATGAATATAATAACTCGTGAAGAGAGTGAGGCTCAGCTTAGGCAGTTTAAAAAACAAGAGAACAGTTTGTTATTAAAAGTGAGTTTTATACAAGGATAAGTAATGTCATGGATGATGCTGTGTTTATAGTTGAGAAATACATGCTAGTGTTCTCCTAGGAGAACAAATCTAATATAAAGTGAGAGTCGGCATAACCGCTGTTGTCTGCAGATGATGCAGTGCGGTTAGGAATTTCGGAAGAGAAACTGCAAAAGTTAGAATTTGTTAGAGTAGGCAAGATATGAGATCTGAAGGCGAATTATTTGTATTATTATTATTATTAGTATTACATTCATGGGGAAGCGTATTTAGGTTCGATACAAAGAAAGGGAGGCCAGGTCCAATTCCTTGGATTAAGAGCCCTTCATTGGCATCAAGGAACCTCCCATAAGGAGTGAAAGGGAATCAGAATAAATGCATAAGGAACAACATATTAGAGGTAAGTTTGGAAGGAATATAGCGAAAATGAAAATATTTAAATAGTTTATAGTAGTTATATCAGTTACTGGCTGAGAGGATAATTGTGTCCCCTGTCTCGTCTCAGACCAGTTTTTACAAATTGTAACCTGAAGCAATAAGTGAACTAAATGTATTTCAGTCGCTGTTCAGTTAGAGAAATGTATCTCCGTATTGCGTAACCCTTGTCCCGTCTATGTCAATGCATTCAATAGGCGTAGTGCATAGTGCAACGTAAGATTCTAATGCGCTTAAATATTATCGTCGAAAACGTGAAGTGAATCAGAAGAGATATGCACAAGTTTTGACATGGAAACGAATACCTCAAGTTCTACAATAAAACTGGCAAATTACAACCTACTCAGCACAAAACTAATTCGGACCTTTCATTTCAAGAATTAGCAGCTTTGGGAACAATCATAAGATGCATACTCTTATCTCAGAGAGACCAATAAGTTTGAAGCCGCTCAGAAGTTGCATTACAAAGTTATCAGCGTTGAAGGGTAGAAGTCTGATGGCTGAAGTATTCAGAAATTATCACATAAAAACCATTATTTCCATTTTCCAAATTAAAAAAAAAGGCAACATGGTACCTACATAGGTTAAAATAAATTCAACTATTTTCTAAGTGAGGCTGACCAATGTTTAAGGATTAAGTCAGTCAGTCAAGTAAGAATACAAGATTTTTTTTTATGTAGGCTTTAGGCTTCAAAGTCAGGTGCACCAATGTTGAAATGTCGAAGCTCACCAGAAGAGATTTTGTAGAGTTATAGTATGGAAACCAAAACCGGTCCAGGGTTTGACTCTTCCTTTAATATCTCAGTGCTGTGTCCAGGATTTGACACCAATAATACCTCACTGGAGTTTCCAAGGATTGACACTACACTAGTACCTCATTGCTTCGTCCTGGGATTGAAACCACACTAGTATCTTATTGTTGCCTTCAGTATTGTACTCCATACAATACATTCATGAGACATTCCTGTGTTACGCTTACGGGTTTAGATCTTATCTTGATTATTATTATTATTATTATCATCATCAGACATACATAACTAGTTTTGCAGAATCAACGCCACTAGTCAGCCATGATGAATATAAGCGCTTGGAAACTTCTTTATGTCGTACGAACTCTGGTTCTAGTCTACTCTTAAAGCACAAATAAAAATCTTGTGCACTTCCGTAGCACGAGTCTGGCGAGTTGATAAAATATTCATACATTGTTCTGTCTCAAGTGAGAGGAGGTACCGAACTGAACGTGAGCTACATCTCTCAATACCTACAGTAGTGTGCATATTAATTGGGACAGTATTCAAATAAGACATATATATCCCTTTGCTTATCTAAGCATTGCTAAACGCTTTGGCATAAAATCGATCAATGTTGAACACATTTTATCGAGTTCTTCGTCGTGGTACGAAGTGCTAATAACAGCAGCAGTTAGATTCTCAACAGTTGAACAGTGCTGTTTCACGATCCTGCGTTTAGTTATCGTCCATAGATTCTCAATTGGGTTGAGATCAGGAGAGTTTCCAGACCAATTTAAAACGTTCATTCCACTCTCTTCGAAAAATGTCAGCATTTTTCCGGAAGTGTGACAAATACCTTCTCCATCAGGGAAGCAAATGAGTTGCCAGGATTGCCTTGTATTTGTCACTGCTCATCGTTCCCTCAACAATAACAAGCCGTCCAGGACCTTCAGCAGTAAAACTACCCCAGAACATCTTAGGTAGGTGTTCTGGCGCTTGTTGAATGGTTTAGAAAAGAGACAAGTTGATAAATGAGACACATGTGTAGCATTTGAGTATCTCTATTTGAAAACGTTTCGTCCAATGCATAGAAAGATAGAAGATGTGGAGTTGAGGTAATCAGTCCCTCAGCCTGGAGTCGATGTGTTCAGTCCATCAATCTTGATAAAAGTGCAGCATATTCCTTAATGCAAGGAATTCTTCAAAATTTGTTTAACTTATAGGCATGTAATACTTCCAATAGTGTTTTTTTTTTTACTGGTAACTTTCCCTACGGCTGCACTTTTTTCAAGATTGATGGACTGAACACATCGATTCCAGTCTGAGTGTCAGGTTACCTCAACTCCTCATTTTCCACTTTTCTTTGCATTGGACTGAAGAAGCCACTGGGTGGCGAACGTTTCCGGAATAAATATACGCAAATGTTGCTCAAGTGTCTCATTTATCAATAAATGAATTCCCTAGACATGACAAGCGCATCCTTCTTCCCTCTAGTGCGATAAATACCCGCCGGGGAAATGCAAGCAAAAGAATACCTGAAGCCTCGAATATCAGAGCCCAAATTAGCACTAAAATAGAGGGAAATACTACTTGAGCACTCTGGCTAATATCTAGTAAGGAATCCATTGCCTCTAGGATGCCACTACATCACTAACTCTACAGAACAAGCACCTACCCAGAGCTCCAAACACTAACATTGACCTTCCTGACAGTACCGCAGGTGAATAACCTTTAACTCTACAGGATGCGGATGTGAATAATGCTGTCATGTCATTCCCACAGGGATCAGCAGGCGGTTTCACGGGTTAAAGGTCACAACATATATAGCAAATATTAACCCAGTACTTGGGGATGTTTCAAAGTTCACCAGATTTGCCAATGAGTGGATGGTTGGCGGTGTCTCTGAGACCATTAGCTCACTCTTCTTCAGTCATCACTATGCGCTGTTAGGAAAAAGGATGGAGGAATCAAATCCATTGCGGTTGGCAGCACCCTCCAACCTTTGTTGCCAGGGCTGCAGTGAGAATTGTGAGTCACGAGGCTGCCGCAAAGCTGAAACCAATTCAGGTTGGTTTTGGGATTCAACAACTCTGTGAGGTAGCTGCCCACCCAGCACGGATATACATTACTAGCATGACAGATCAAAAAGCCCTGATTAAATTGGACTTTGTCAATGCGTTTAACTTAGTCAGAAGGGATGCTGTTCTCTGTGCACTTTTTAGACGTTTCCCCTCTCTCTATCTATTCGTCCAATCGCTTTCTAGTTCTACTTCTAAACTCCTGTTTGGGAAACAATAGGGGTGTGGAATAGGAGGATCCCGTCGCCCCTGTTCTTTTCTGTTTAATCAATGAAATCACAGGAACGCTGTCCAGATGATGGTATCCTGGCTGGTGCTATGGAATCCCTCCTAGAGGACATCAGGAAATAAAATACCTCGGGGAGGGCCTAGGCCTATCTTTAAACCCAACCTTCACATCATTGAAGATATTAATGTGCCGCTTTGCCAGAAGCACAAGTCAACAGCACTCTCCTTGACGCTCCTCTCGCGTCCAGTGCCGATGATCTGGTTTTAAGAAAAACATAAATCTAACCTCAGGATGATACAAGGCCGAATTTGAGATATTAATGCGCATGACGCCTTCTACCTACAAGCCTGTTATTCTCAAAGCTTACCCACTTCTTGAGATGCTCCCCAATCATTGTTAGTCTCAAACTCAAGGGCTATGACACCCTTCTTAAGTCCATGTTGGAAAGTATACTTGACCTTTTTCTTAAAGATGACAGTGTAAACAAGCCTTACTTCCAGTCAAACTTAGTAGACTGGTAATACGCACAGCATCACAAATTGCCCTACCAGCTTTCTTATCCTCCATAGCAACGAATGAACTAATAAGCAAATTCTTCCAGACGACCTGAGTGGTGTAGCAGGGATACAAAATCCAAGCTGCACCAGGTTCATTACAGAGTGGGAGGCTTTCGCTGCTCCAACTTCGAAACCCGTTCCAATGCTGGCCTACTAACAGTCCAGCTGGGATAGCCAGATTACTGAAAGGTGAATAACAACATGCTCGCTGCAACGTCCAACAGAGAGACTGCAATTCTCTAAACTGTGAGTGCACTTCATCCTGGGGATTTTCCTCCTAACAGTTCTCATTTCGGCAATGAGCACACAACTTGACCCGCAAGCCCTACTTTGCTGCCCTAATTCACATGGAATATGGTCTAAACCAGGTGTCCCGAAACTCTTCAGCTCATCGACCCCTTCATGAAGTTTCGCGAACATTTATATGAAAATAATTTAATAAATAGTACTTTAACTAATAGTACTAAGTAAAAATTGTTCAACCACTGCACAAAGCTGGGGTATTTAGCAACAAGTGAGGGAGTACACTCAGTACAGGAAGTGAACAGGAATACTACACGCATGCATATCCTTCCAGGACGGGAGAATTGAGAGAGTCTATGGAAGAGAATGGAAGGTCACAGATACACAACACACAGCACGTCCCCACACATGTACTGACTCCCTTTTTCTTTTCACCCCCAACCATTTGTCAACCCCTTCGATAGTCCCATCGACCACTTTGGGGAACTCTGGTCTAAACTGTTCCAAAACCAAGGGTTGGAATGCAAGATAATGAAGCCAACAACATGAAAAGGAACCTCGCTTCGGCTGGGTGCTCCATGTGACAAAGAGAGCCCCGTTTCCAAGCATCTAGCAATCTCCATAATTCCACTAACAGCCCTCATGGGATCGCAATCCATACCTGGAAAAAATGGAATGTTTTTTTGCATGGAACTATACCTGTGTCGACTACGGCAGACACCTTTATCCGTAAAACGTTAAGCAATAGCCAGGTGCAGTCCATTACAGGAAAGAAAAAACAAGCAAATATAGGGACCTGTGTCATCAGTACCAATGTATTCCAGTAGGCTCGGAGACCCTTGAACCATGGAGAGACCGTGAAACGGACTTCCTCACAGAACTAGGTTCTAGGTTCTTTGACATCACTAAGGTCCCAAGGGCAGCTACTTTCATGTTGCAGCTTCACAATGTGGCCATCCAGAGGGGAAATGCCTGCTACATTCTCGGCTAGTGTCCATCTTCTGAGGAGGTGGAAGAGATGCATAATCTCATTTCATATGTTGTCCCGGTGTGTAAATGTTTGTGCCTTGTAAATAAATTATCCCTAATTATGTATGCAAAATATATATATATATATATATATATATATATATATATATATATATATATATATTATATATATGCAAAAAGATCACAGTAAACAGGTGATATCAAAATATGCAAGACAACCACTATGAAAAATAGAAGAATTCCAAGCGCTTTCGTGACTACTCACATTATCAAGGAACTATAGTTCGTGAGTAGTCACGAAAGCTGAATTCTTTTTCATATGTCTTCTTATATATATATATATATATATATATATATATATATATATATATATATATATATATATATATATATATATATATATATGGGGAAGTGGAACATAATTCTTCCCCTCCATAAGCCTGCCTCGGGATACGGCCGGTTTGTTGAAAGATATATTTTATTTTTATTTTTTTTTTTATTAACACATCGGCCGATTCCCACCAAGGCAGGGTGGCCCGAAAAAGAAAAACTTTCATCATCATTCACTCCATCACTGTCTTGCCAGAAGGGTGCTTTACACTACAGTTATAAAACTGCAACATTAACACCCCTCCTTCAGAGTGCCGGCACTGTACTTCCCATCTCCAGAACTCAAGTCCGGCCTGCCGGTTTCCTGAATCCCTTCATAAATGTTACTTTGCTCACACTCCAACAGCACGTCAAGTATTAAAAACCATATGCCTCCATTCACTCCTATCAAATACGCTCACACATGCTTGCTGGAAGTCCAAGCCCCTCGCACACAAAACTTCCTTTACCCCCTCCCTCCAACCTTTCCTAGGCCGACCCCTACCCCGCCTTCCCTCCACTACAGATTTATACACTCTCGAAGTCACTCTGTCTCGTTCCATTCTCTCTACATGTCCAAACCACCTCAACAACCCCTCCTCAGCTCTCTGAACAATCGTTTTGGTAATCCCGCACCTCCTCCTAATTTCCAAACTCCGAATTCTCTGCATTATATTCACACCACACATTGACCTCAGACATGACATCTCCACTGCCTCCAGCCTTCTCCTCGTTGCAACATTCATCACCCATGCTTCACACCCATATAAGAGCGTTGGTATAACTATACTCTCATACATTCCCTCTTTACTTCCATGGACAAGATTCTTTGTCTCCACAGACTCCAAGTGCTCCACTCACCCTTTTCCCCTCATCAATTCTATGATTCACCTCATCCTTCATAGACCCATCCGCCGACATATCCACTCCCAAATATCTGAATACATTCACCTCCTCCATACTCTCTCCCTCCAATCTGATATCCAATCTTTCGTCACCTATTCTTTTTGTTATCCTCATCACCTTACTCTTTCCTATATTCACTTTCAATTTTCTTCTTTTACACACCCTACCAAATTCATCCACCAACCTCTGCAGCTTCTCTTCAGAATCTCCCAAAAGCACAGTGTCATCAGCAAAAAGCAACTGTGACAACTCCCACTTTGTATTTGCTTCTTTATCTTTTAGCCCAACACCTCTTGCCAAGACCCTCGCATTCACTTCTCTTACAACCCCATCTATAAATATATTGAACAACCACGGTGACATCACACATCCTTGTCTAAGGCCCACTTTTACTGGGAAATAGTCCCCTTCCCTCCTACACACTCTAACCTGAGCCTCACTATCCTCATAAAAACTCTTCACTGCTTTCAGTAACCTTCCTCCTATTCCATACACCTGCAACATCTGCCACATTGCCCCCTATCTACCCTATCATACGCCTTTTCCAAATCCATAAATGCCACAAAAACATCTTTACCCTTATCCAAATACTGTTCACCTATATGTTTCACTGTAAACACTTGGTCTACACACCCCCTACCTTTCCTAAAGCCCCCTTGTTCATCTGCTATCCTGCTTTCTGTTTTACTCTTAATTCTTTCAATAATAACTCTACCATACACTTTACCAGGTACACTCAACAGACTTATTCCCCTATAATTTTGCACTCTCTTTTGTCCCCTTTGCCTTTATACAAAGGAACAATACACGCTCTCTGCCAATCCCTAGGTACCTTACCCTCTTCCATACATTTATTAAATAATAGCACCAACCACTCCAAAATTATATCCCCACCTGCTTTTAACATTTCTATCTTTATCCCATCAATCCCAGCTGCCTTACCCCTTTCATTCTACCCACTGCCTCACGAACTTCCCCTACACCCACAACTGGCTCTTCCACACTCCTACAAGATGTTATTCCTCCTTGCCCTACACACGAAATCACAGCTTCCCTGTCTTCATCAACATTTAACAAATCCTCAAAATATTCTCTCCATCTTCCCGATACCTCTAACTCTCCATTTAATAACTCTCCTCTCCTATTTTTAACTGTCAAATCCATTTGTTCTCTAGGCTTCCTCAACTTATTAATCTCATTCCAAAACTTTTTCTTATTTTCAACAAAATTTGCTGATAACATCTCACCCACTCTCTCATCTGCTCTCTTTTACATTGCTTCACCACTCTTTTAACCTCTCTTTTTCTCTCCATATACTCTTCCCTCCTTGCATCACTTCTACTTTGTAAAAACCTCTCATATGCTAACTTTTTCTCCCTTACTACTCTCTTTACATCATCATTCCACCAATCGCTCCTCTTCCCTCCTGCACCCACTCGCCTGTAACCACAAACTTCTGCTGAACACTCTAACACTACATTTTTAAATCTACCCCATACATTTTCGACCCCATTGCCTACACTCTCACTAACCCATCTATCCTCCAATAGTTGTTTATATCTTACCCTAACTGCCTCCTCTTTTAGTTTATAAACCTTCACCTCTCTTTTACTTACTGATTCTATTTTCCTTGTATCCCATCTACCTTTTACTCCCACTGTAGCTATAACTAAAAAGTGATCTGATATATCTGTAGCCCCTCTATAAACATGTACATCCTGAAGTCTACTCAACAGTCTTTTATCTACCAATACATAGTCCAACAAACTACTGTCATTACGCCCTACATCATATCTTGTATACTTATTTATCCTCTTTTTCTTAAAATATGTATTACCTATAACTAAACCCCTTTCTATACAAAGTTCAATCAAAGGGCTCCCATTATCATTTACACCTGGCACCCCAAACTTACCTACTACACCCTCTCTGCATGTTTCTCCCACTTTAGCATTTAGGTCCCCTACCACAATTACTCTCTCATTTGGTTCAAAAGTTCCTATACATTCGCTTAACATCTCCCAAAATCTCTCTCTCTCCTCTACACTCCTCTCTTCTCCAGGTGCATACACGCTTATTATGACCCACTTTTCGCATCCGACCCTTATTTTAATCCACATAATCCTTGAATTTACACATTTATATTCCCTCTTTTCCTTCCATAACTGATCCTTAAACATTATTGCTACCCCTTCCTTAGCTCTAACTCTCTCAGATACTCCTGACTTAATCCCATTTATTTCTCCCCACTGAAACTCGCCTACCCCCTTCAGCTTTGTTTCGCTTAGGGCCAGGACATCCAACTTCTTTTCATTCATAACATCGGCAATCATCTCTTTCTTATCATCCGCACTACATCCACGCACATTCAGACACCCCAATTTTATAAAGTTTTTCTTCTTCTCGTTTTTAGTAGATTTGTACAGGAGAAGGGGTTACTAGCCCATTGCTCCCGGCATCTTAGTCGCCTCATACGACACGCATGGCTTACGGAGGAAAGATTCTTTTCCACTTCCCCATGGACAATAGAGAAAATAAAAAGAACAAGAGCTATTAAGAAAAAGAAGAAAAACCTAGATGTGTGTATGTATATATATGCATGTGTATGCCAGTGTAGTGTGACCTAAAGTGTAAGTAGAAGTAGCTAGATATACCTGTTATCCAGCGTGTTTATGAGACAGAAAAAAGACACCAGCAATCCTACCATCATGTAAAACAGTTTCAGGTTTCTGTTTCACAGTCACCTGGCAGGACGGTAGTACCTCCCTGGGTGGTTGCTGTCACGAAAGCGCTTGGAATTCTTCTATTTTTTCATAGTGGTTGTCTTGCATATATATATATATATATATATATATATATATATATATATATATATATATATATATATATATATATATATATATATGGGGAAGTGGAACATAATTCTTCCCCTCCATAAGCCTGCCTCGGGATACGGCCGGTTTGTTGAAAGATATATATATTATGCAAATATCGCAAACCAAGCGATACATGATGCAAAACAACCACGGGGGGAGTAGAATGATAGCTCTAGGCCTTTCGTGTTGCAATCAACACATTACAAGTTTGCAAAATTGCAGAAAAGAAGAGGATGTCCAAGCAAGTACGTTCCTAAAGGACGTCTTCATTGGAGTGAGTGAGGGAGGGAGAGAAAAGGGTACAGGAAGTGCCCCTAGGCACAACAGTGCCCACAGCCAGAAGGATGAATATTATAGCATTAGAAAAATCTCACAAACATTGATATTGTAATAGCCTAAACGAAATTAACGTGACATTAATAAAAAAAATTCGGTATGACCGAATTTTTTATTATTTATGTTGGTTGTAGTGTCCTTACATGTATGCTAGTTGTAGTGGTCCCTGTATGTATGCTAGTTGTAGTGGTCCCTGTATGTATGCTAGTTGAAAAATAAACACATAAGCAGTATAATGTGATCCTTTATTGACAACGTTTCGCCCACGCAGTGGGCTTTATCGAGTTGTCAATAAAGGATTACATTATAAAAAAAAAAAAAAAAAAGGTAGATCTGTCTGTGATTCGATAAAGCCCACTGCGTAGGCGAAACGTTGTCAATAAAGGATCACATTATACTGCTTATGTGTTTATTTTTCCATTGTGTCGGTATTTTATACCATTTATTTCCATGTATGCTAGTTGTAGTGGTCCCTGTATGTATGCTGGTTGTAGTGGTCCCTGTATGTATGCTGGTTGTAGTGGTCCCTGTATGTATGCTAGTTGTAGTGGTCCCTGTATGTATGCTAGTTGTAGTGGTCCTTGTATGTATGCTAGTTGTAGTGGTCCCTGTATGTATGCTGGTTGTAGTGGTCCCTGTATGTATGCTAGTTGTAGTTTTCCCTGTATGTATGCTAGTTGTAGTGGTCCCTGTATGTATGCTGGTTGTAGTGGTCCCTGTATGTATGCTAGTTGTAGTGGTCCCTGTATGTATGCTAGTTGTAGTGGTCCCTGTATGTATGCTGGTTGTAGTGGTCCCTGTATGTATGCTAGTTGTAGTGGTCCCTGTATGTATGCTAGTTGTAGTGGTCCCTGTATGTATGCTGGTTGTAGTGGTTCCTGTATGTATGCTGGTTGTAGTGGTTCCTTCATATGTATTTAAGCTGCAGTGGTTTCTACATATGTATATTAGTTGCAGTTGTCCCTGTATATGAATGTTGATTGCAGTAATTCCTACATATGTATGCTGGTTGCAGTAGTCCCTACATATGTATGCTGGTTGCAGTAGTCCCTACATATGTATGCTGGTTGCAGTAGTCCCTACATATGTATGCTGGTTGCAGTAGTCCCTACATATGTATGTTGGTTTCAGTGGTTTCTACGTATGTATGCTACATATGTATGTTGGCTGACGTAATTCCTACAAATGTAAGTTGGTTGCAGTGGTCCCTACATATATGGCTTCGATAAGTCTGTACACAGAAATACAACCGAAAGAGGACTTGAAAGCAATTAAAACAAAAATAAAAAAAATATTAATATCTCTTTCCATATATATGTTTTTAATGAGAGAGAAGTGAAAACACGTACAATAAAAATCACCATTACCGTTGTCTCCGCCTGTGTACGTAAGTTTCAACAACGCCAAGTTTACGTTAAAAAAAATTGTTCCTTTCGAAATTTGGGGGAATCTGGCTAACAACCAAAATATTTTTGTTAGGCAAAAGGACACAAGTGCAACTAACGTGACGTTATATTGTGGCAACGTTTCGCTCTCCAGGAGCTTTGTCAAGCTGTTACAAACAATACATGGACACAGAGGGTGTGAGGTGTGAGGCACAATATATGATAGTAGTAGTTTTAATAGTAGTGGTAGCAGTAGTAGTAATACATGTGGTAGTAAAAGTCGACTTGTACAAGAGTTAAAAGGTTATTAAAGATTATTGCCTGGGTAGCATAAAAAGAGGTTGGGCAAATATTTACAGATTCCAGTTGATGCTCTTAGTTACTCAAGACAACATACAAAAAATAGGTAAATAGATAATCTCACACTAAAAAAAATAGGTAATTAAGTTCACCTCTCCCTATTCCTCTCTCCATGACTCCACTCCCTACTTCCTTCCCTCCTCTCTCTCTCTTTCTCTCTCACTCGCGCACTTATCCACTCCATCTGCCCATACACCGCACACATCACTACATACATAATGCCAATATTAGATTATGCGTCATCAGTGTGGATCCCATGTTTAAATTTGCCCCAAAAAAGTATTTTTGAAACTCAAAGGATTTACCACAAGGCAGGTCCAGGAGCTACGAAACATCAGCGAGAAAGTGATAAAACAAGATGAGTTTGTGGCATATGGATTTCGAAGATTCAGGGAGTACATGGGAGTGCATGGGAGTGCATGGCAGGGCATGGTAGGGCATGGGAGTGCATGGAAATACTGACAGCTTAGCCAAGGTGAAGACTTTCCAATTCCTCCTTCATGAGGAGGACTATGTACTTCTATTGAGATGTACGAGCCAAGGATAGAAAAGAATAGGCCTCTCTCCCCACACTTTACTTCCTCTGGGCACTGGCGGCATGAAAACGGAAGGAAAATATGCCATCCCATAGTGGAAAAATAGCATGGAATTTACAGAAGAGAGGGAACTGGATGAAAGACGTGGGTTTTAACTACCTACACTAAATTATTACGGTTACTATCTTGAACTTCTTAAACTGCTCGTGTTGTTTGACTCCCACTCACAGAATTGTGTAAACTAATGGTTCCACTTCTGGTTACCACCAACTCTCTGACTTCACAACCTTCTACTTCTACCACTACTTCTAATATTAACTCGATTGCCTCGCCGTCAACTGATCGTCCTGATGCAGTCGCTGAACAAACATCAGGAATCTGTTGACTGCAGATTACCCAATCTATTGAAAATATATGACTATCCACATAGGTTTATTGAGTGCTTGAAGTAGCAATCCTAGGCAAATCTCGCTCCTGTCTTCCCACACCTTACCCTACACCTTGCTGGTTATAATAACTTTTTATTATGTTTGCTGACACGAAATAATTTAAGCTGACCCATCAGTTTTGACTAATAGTTATACCGAGCATGTAGGTCCTGATGGCTCCGTTAACTCCTCCCACTAGGGCATTAGTTGGGAAAAAGTGGTTATGATAATACAAGGTACTTAACCACATTAACACGGTGTACAGAGATTCACACTTAGAGGAGGAGTGGTTGAAGAGGGTTACGTGCAAACTTTACATGCAACCCACGTCAAATCAAATGCCACTGGTCCATCACCACCTAAATTACCCACGCTGATGTTAGGAAACATCTTGAACGTATAAGTAGTGAGGAGATGTAAATAACATTAGGTGATGAAGGCTGCTCACCTTGCCCATCACACCTCACTCACCACACCTCACTCACCACACCTCGCCCATCACAACTCACTCACCACACCTCGCTATCACACCTCACGCACCACACCTCGCCCATCACACCTCACTCACCACACCTCGCCCATCACACCTCGTCCATCACACCTCACTCACCACACCTCGCCCATCACACCTCACTCACCACACCTCGCCCATCACACCTCACTCACCACACCTCGCCCATCACACCTCACTCACCACACCTCGCCCATCACACCTCACTCACCACACCTCGCCCATCACACCTCACTCACCACACCTCGCCCATCACACCTCACTCACCACACCTCGCCCATCACACCTCACTCACCACACCTCGCCCATAACAACTCACCACACCTCGCCATCCTCACCTCTCTCGCCACCTCACTTCTCTCGCCACCTCACCTCTCTCGCCACCTCACCGCCCTCGCCTTGGTGCCGCCTGGGATCATTTGCTGGCGAGGTGTCATCAATGCTCTTGCCAGTTTTTGATGAAGCTGTCAAAAGGGCGATGCATTTTTTATAATAATGCAACTCAAATAAAGGCTGGCTGGTTGGCTGGAAAAATTGTGACTGTGTCGCCAGTCTCCCTCACCCCCGTCACTATTAGCACCCCCCACTCTCTCCCCTTCATTGTTAGCACCCCATGCACCACTATCCCCGTTTGCACCCCACCTGGCAAGCAATCTCCCTGTTTTATTATAATCATTATTATATAAACCCGTAAGAATTATACAGTGCCTGTTGACGGGGGAGGGGGATGGAGAATGGAAGGTATTCAGGATCAGTTCAGGGAACTGGAGCACAGATCCAATTCCGTAGATCAAGAGCCCTCACCAGTGCTAAGGAACCTCCCTTGAGAAGTTCTGTTCACTAGTCCAGGGATTTGGTTAAACAAAATGCTCAAAATGCACCATATATATATATATATATATATATATATATATATATATATATATATATATATATATATATATATATATATATATATATATATGTTGTGCCGATTAGGTAAAACTGGTCAATTAGCAAGAACTCATTTAAAATTAAGTCCTTTCTAAAATTTCTCTTGTACGTTCAAAGATATATTTTTTCATTTATGTTAATGTAAAATTTATAATTTTGTACCAAAAGAAACTTAGAAAACCTACATAACCTTATTATAACAAGCGCAATTTAATTTAGCCTAACCCAACTAAATATATTTTGGATACGTTTACAATAATTTAATAATAAACAAACACAATGAAATATATTTTTTTCGTTAGGTTCAGAATGATTTTTGCGAAATTATTGCATACACAAATTTTCGCTTGTCCTATATGGCAAGAAGAGCGTTGCTATTTACGCCAAAATAGCAAGTTTTACCTAATCGGCACGACATTATATATATATATATATATATATATATATATATATATATATATATATATATATATATATATATATATGTATATATATATATCGTGCCGAATAGCAAGAACTCATTTAAAATTAAGTTCTTTCTAAAATTTCCTCATACGTTTAAAGATATATTTTTTCATTTATGTTAATGTAAAAATTAATAATTTTGTACTGAAAGAACCTTAAAAAACTTACCTAACCTTATATTAACAAGTGCAATTTAATTTAGCCTAATCCAACTAAATATATTTTATATAAATTTACAATAATTTAATAATAAACAAACACAATGACATTTTTTGTTAGGTTCAGAATGATTTTTGCGAAATTACTGCATACACAAATTTTTGCTTGACTTATTCGGCAAGAAAAGCGTTGCTATTTAAGCTAAAATTGCAAGTTTTACATATTCGGCAGAACAACCACTGTGAAAAAATAGCGAAATTCCAAGCGCTTTCGTGATTTCTCACATTATCAAGGAACTATATGATAATGTGATAATGTGAGAAGTCACGAAAGCGCTTGAAATTTCGCTATTTTCACAGTGGTTTCTCATATTTGAAATCACCTGTTTACTGTGATCTGATATATATATATATATATATATATATATATATATATATATATATATATATATATATATATATATATATATATATATATATATATATACAGTGTACCTCTACTTACGAGTAAAATTCGTTCCAGTCGGCTATTCAAGTGCCGATACCGAAGGAATTTTTTCCCATACGAAATAATGAAAATTAGGTTAATCCATTTCAGACCCCCAAAAAAACACTTACAAAAGCACCTACAAAAATAAACTTACATAATTGTTCGAGTTGGGAGCTGCTCGTAAGTAGAGGTACCACTGTAGATATATGCAATAAGATCACAGTAAACAGGTGATATCACAACATGCAAAATAACCACTATGAAAAATAGAAAAATTCCAAGCGCTTTCGTGATTACTCACATTATCAAGGAACTATAAAGCACAAAACATCAGCAAGAGGACTTATAAAGGGGCAAGACATCATAACAATCACGTCATAATAAAGACCGCACCTCACTGTAGAATTTCAGGTGAGCTTCACAAAGTCGGGTCCCGTCACGCTTATGTGAGGTGTGGTCTTTGTTATGATGTGATTGTGAGGTGTAGTCTTGCCCTTTATAAGTCTTCGTGCTGATGTTTTGTGCTTTATAGTTCCTTGATAAAGTGAGTAATCACGAAAGCGCTTGGAATTTCTCTATTTTTCATTGTGGTTATTTATATATATAATATATATATATATATATATATATATATATATATATATATATATATATATATATATATATATATATATATATATATATATATATATATAACATGCATTAGGCAAGACTCTTGACCAGCACATGTACCAGGTTTTACAACTCATTTGCACACGATCTCAGAAAACAATGCATGTGTGTGCACATACCATCTAGTCCACAGATACAGTGTGTTGGCATCAACAAGGCAGTCAAAGAAGCACATTCAATCCTAAGAATAATCTTAGTACACAAAGATGGGCAAACTCTAAGTTCACTTAGTATTTAATATGCAAGCAGCACAAGTCTTGCCGATACAGACTCCACACCAAACAATGCAGAAATTTGTTCAATACTAAAAATCATAATTCCTGTAAATGCTATTAGCACCATAAGAGAGTCAGTCAATCCTGGGACATATTGGACACAGTGTGTACTCTATTTATGCACACTATCCACACAGGACAGATGTATCAAAAAAGACTTAAGCTAAAATTGCTCTACAACGGTTATCTATCCTCCTAAAGCAGGAGGCAAAAATCTTAGTCCACAATGACAAAATGTAAGATTTGTTAATGCAAGCGTAGCAGTTTTAAGTTACTTTGAGCTTTGTTCAGTGACAATGTTTCCTCACAATGTCTGGTCGCTAAAATGGCTGAGTCCACAATATGGACATAGAATGCAGACACAAGGCAATGCATAAATTCTAAGTCACAAAAAGAGCATTGTCTAAGTTGTCTGCCTGAGTGGCAACTGTTAATGGAGACAGAGCAACTACTCTTTGTTCTCCCCAGTAAGCAGAAATTTCCCATCTACTAACCTCAGAGCAAGTGAGGGGGATGAGGTGGAATGCTGCACCTGACAACTTGGCAAAATGTAGTCACGGCCACCGCCTGTTACATTGAAAATTTGTATTAGCCTACACCAAACACTCTCCAGCTCCCTTAATAATAAAAATGGGCAAAACTATCTTACATTATTATTACAAAATGGTAAAGGTGCATAAAATAATATTGGTTATTACTGCAAAGGATCTCGACCTTATCTCGGCTATCAAAAAAAAACTAATCTTAACATTAATTAATAATAAACGAAACATTAAATAATGCACAGATGTTCAACCACATCCTTTTCCTTTACCCTCCCTCTATTCCCTACCATAACCACCACAACCCCGAGTTCATCACCCCTACTCTCATTCACACCACCCTCCCCAACCCTCACTGCCTGCACCGCACCCAACTCTCCTCCCCTCCATTGTCAATCATCATTAATAAACTTTGCGATCGGTTCTTCGCGAGAATTTCCTGGGTGTAAAGATGACGAGGAGGGTATGGAGGCTAGGCTCTTACTTATTGTTTATCACTTCCTATTTCTGGAGTCGTACCTTAATTATAATTGGCTTGGTGTGCCACATCACTGAGGAAAAATCAAGAGCCTTGCCTATATCTCGTTAATGCCAGCTAGCGGCAAAAGTTTCCTTGCCATTTTTTTATTTGTGGGAATTGCATTGAGAAAGTTTCGGTGGAGTGTATGATATATTGATGTGTGAGTAAGCACAGGAAAGCGCTCAGGTGATTTTCCTATTACGAATGTGATGTGTGTATAATATATATATATATATATATATATATATATATATATATATATATATATATATATATATATATATATATATATATATATATATATAATAATAATAATAATAAAACACACACACATGTGTTGACTAAGCCGGATGGTCAACAAAGCAAGGACGTTTTCTGCCGAATAAGCAGAATTATTTTCTTGCCATAACTCTGCAAAATTCAATCTGAGCATAATGAAACATATATATCGCTGATTTTAAAGGCAGTTGTGTGTGTGAGGGCAGGTGTGCAGGTGTGTGTGTGTGTGTGTGTGTGTGTGTGTGTGTGAGGAGTTTGTGTGTATGTGTGAGCAGGAGTGTGCAAGGGTAGGAGTGTGCGTGTGTGAGCAGGAGTGTGTGTGTGTGAGGGCAGGAGTGTGTGTGAGCAGGAGTGTGTGTGAGCAGGAGTGTGTGTGGGTGAGCAGGAGTGTGTACTCACCTAGTTACTCACCTAGTTGTGGTTGCAGGGGTCGAGTCATAGCTCCTGGCCTCGCCTCTTCACTGGGCGCTACTGGGTCACTCTTCTTAAACCTATGTATGGAACCTGCCTCCACTACATCGCTTCCTAAACTATTCCACTTCCCGACCACTCTGTGACTGAAGAAATACTTCCTAACATCTATGTGATTCATCTGAGTCTTCAACTTCCAACTCTGTCCCCATGTTGCTGTGTCCCATCTCTGGAACATTCTGTCTCTGTCCACCTTGTCAATTCCTCTCAGTATCTTATATGTTGTTATCGTGTCCCCACCCCCTATCTCTCCTGTCCTTCAGTGTCGTCAGGTCGATTTCCCTTAACCTCTCCTCGTAGGACATACCCCTTAGCTCGGGACTAGTCTTGTTGCAAACCTTTGCACTTTCTCGAGCTTCTTCACGTGCTTGGCTAGGTGTGGGTTCCAAACTGGTGCTGCATACTCCAGTACGGGCCTAACGTACACAGTATACAGGGTCCTGAACGATTGTTTATTAAGATGTCGGAATGCTGTTCTTAGGTTTGCTAGGCGCCCATATGCTGCAGCAGTTATTTGGTTGATGTGCGCCTCAGGAGATGTTCCTGGTGTTATACTCACCCCAAGATCTTTTTCCTTGATTGAGGTTTGCAGTCTCTGGCCCCCTAGAGTGTACTCCGTTTGCGGTCTACTTTGCCCTTCCCCAATCTTCATGACTTTGCACTTGGTGGGGTTGAACTCCAGGAACCAATTGCTGGACCAGGCTTACAGCCTGTCCAGATCCCTTTGTAGTTCTGCCTGGTCCTCGTCCGATTGAATTCTTCTCATCAACTTCACATCATCTGCAAACAGGGACACTTCGGAGTCTATTCCTTCCGTCATGTCATTCACAAATACCAGAAACAGCACTGGTCCCAGGACTGACCCCTGTGGAACCCCGCTCGTCACCGGCGCCCACTCTGACACCTCGCCACGTACCATGACTTGCTGCTGTCTTCCTGACAGGTATTCCCTGATCCATTCTAGTGCCTTCCCTGATCCATTCTAGTGCCTTCCCTGTTACCCCTGCCTGTGTGTGTGTGTGTGTGTGTGTGTGTGAGCAGGAGTGTGTGTGTGAGGCCAGGAGTATGTGTGTGTGAAGGCAGGAGTGTGTGTGTGTGTGTGTGTGTGAGGGCAGGAGTGTGTGTGTGTGTATGTGTGTGAGGGCAGGAGTGTGTGTGTGTGTGAGGGCAGGAGTGTGTGTGTGTGAGGGCAGGAGTGTGTGTGTGTGAGGGTAGGAGTGTGTGTGTGTGAGGGTAGGAGTGTGTGTGTGTGTGTGTGTGAGGGTAGGTGTGTGTGTGTGTGTGAGGCAGGAGTGTATGAGGGCAGGAATGTGTGAGGGTAGGAGTGTGTGAGGGCAGGAGTGTGTGTGGGGGCAGATGTGTGTGTGGGGCAGGAGTGTGTGAGGCAGGAGTGTGTGGTGGGCAGGAGGTGTGTGAGGGCAGCAGTGTGTGTGGTGTGTGTGTGTGTGTGTGTGTGTGTGTGTGTGTGTGTGTGTGTGTGTGTGTGAGGGTAGGAGTGTGTAAGGGCAGAAGTGTGTGTGAGAGCAGGAGTGTGTGTATGTGAGGGCAGGAGTGTGTGTATGTGAGGGCAGGAGTATGAGAGCAGAAGTGTGTGCGAGTCGCAGTGCGTGAAGGCAGGAGTGCATGAGGGCAGGAGTGCATGAGGGCAGGAGTGTATGAGAGCAGGAGTGTATGAGGCAGGAGTGCATGAGGGCAGGAGTGTATGAGAGCAGGAGTGTATGAGGCAGGCGTGTATGAGGGCAGGAATGTGTGAGGGTTGGAGTGTGTGAGAGCAGGAGTGTGTGAGGCAGGAGTGTATGAGGGCAGGAATGTGTGAGGGTTGGAGTGTAGGAGGGCAGGAGTGTATGAGGGCAGGAGTGTATGAGGGCAGGAGTGTACGAGGGCAGGAGTGTATGAGGGCAGGAGTGTATGAGGGCAGGAGTGTACGAGGGCAGGAGTGTACGAGGGCAGGAGTGTACGAGGGCAGGAGTGTACGAGGGCAGGAGTGTACGAGGGCAGGAGTGTACGAGGGCAGGAGTGTATGAGGGCAGGAGTGTACGAGGGCAGGAGTGTACGAGGGCAGGAGTGTATGAGGGCAGGAGTGTATGAGGGTAGGAGTGTATGAGGGCAGGAGCGTATGAAGGCAGGTGTGCATGAGGGCAGGAGTGTATGAGAGCAGGAGTGTGTGAGAGCAGGAGTGTGTAAGGCAGGAGTGTATGAGGGCAGGAATGTGTGAGGGTTGGAGTGTATGAGGGCAGGAGTGTATGAGGGCAGGAGTGTATGAGGGCAGGAGTGTATGAAGACAAGAGTGTATGAGGGCAGGAGTGTATGAAAGCAGGAGTTTGTGAGGGCAGGAGTGTATGAGGGCAGGAGTGTGAGGGCAGGAGTGTATGAGGGCAGGAGTGTGTGAGGGCAGGAGTGTGAGGGCAGGAGTGTATGAGGGCAGGAGTGTGAGGGCAGGAGTGTATGAGGGCAGGAGTGTGTGAGGGCAGGAGTGTATGAGGGCAGGAGTGTATGAGGGTAGGAGTGTATGAGGGCAGAAGCGTATGAAGGCAGGTGTGCATGAGGGCAGGAGTGTATGAGAGCAGGAGTGTGTGAGAGCAGGAGTGTGTGAGAGCAGGAGTGTGTGAGGCAGGAGTGTATGAGGGCAGGAATGTGTGAGGGTTGGAGTGTATGAGGGCAGGTGTGTATGAGGGCAGGAGTGTATGAGGGCAGGAGTGTATGAGGACAAGAGTGTATGAGGGCAGGAGTGTATGAAAGCAGGAGTTTGTGAGGGCAGGAGTGTATGAGGGCAGGAGTGTGAGGGCAGGAGTGTATGAGGGCAGGAGTGTATGAGGGCAGGAGTGTGAGGGCAGGAGTGTATGAGGGCAGGAGTGTGAGGGCAGGAGTGTATGAGGGCAGGAGCGAATGAGGGCAGGAGTGTATGAGGGCAGGAGTGTATGAGGGCAGGAGTGTATGAGAGCAGGAGTTTGTGAGGGCAGGAGTGTATGAGGGCAGGAGTGTGAGGGCAGGAGTGTATGAGGGCAGGAGTGTATGAGGGCAGGAGCGAATGAGGGCAGGAGTGTATGAGGGCAGGAGTGTATGAAGGCAGGAGTGTAGGAGGGCAGGAGTGTACGAGGGCAGGAGTGTATGAGGGCAGGAGTGTATGAGGGCAGAAGTGTATGAGGGCAGGAGTGTATGAGGGCAGGAGTGTATGAGGGCAGGAGTGTATGAGGGCAGGAGTGTATGAGGGCAGGAGTGTATGAGGGCAGGAGTGTATGAGAGCAGGAGTGTATGAGAGCAGGAGTGTATGAGGGCAGGAGTGTACGAGGGCAGGAGTGTACGAGGGCAGGAGTGTATGAGGGCAAGAGTGTATGAGGGCAGGAGTGTACGAGGGCAGGAGTGTATGAGGGCAGGAGTGTACGAGGGCAGGAGTGTACGAGGGCAGGAGTGTAGTGGGTAGGAGTGTATGAGGGCAGGCAAGTGTATGAGGGCAGGAGCGATGAGGAAGAGTTATGAGGGCAGGAGTGTATGGGCAGGAGTGTGAAGCAGGAGTTGTGAGGCAGGAGTGTATGAGGCAAGTGTGAGGCAGAGTGTATGAGGGCAGGAGTGTGAGGGCAGGAGCGATGAGGGCAGGAGTGTACGAGGACAGAGTGATGGGGCAGGAGTGTATGAGGGCAGGGTGTGAGGGCAGGGTGTGAGCAGGTATGGGGCAGGAGTGTATGAGGAGAGTGTATGAGGCAGGAGGTATGAAGGCAGGTGTGATGAGGCAGTGTAACAGGAGTGTGTGAGCAAGTGTGAGGCAGGAGTGTATGAGGCAGGAGTGTGAGGTAGGTCGAGGAGGGTGTATGAGGCAGGAGTGTATGAGGCAGGAGTGTATGAGGACAAGAGTGTATGAGGGCAGGAGTGTATGAAGCAGGAGTTTTAGGGCAGGAGTGTATGAGGCAGGAGTGTGAGGCAGGAGTCTATGGGGCAGGAGTGTATGAGGGCAGGAGTGTGAGGCAGGAGTGTATGAGGGCAGGAGTGTGAGCAGGAGGTATGGGATGGAGCGATGAGGAAGGGTGTGAGGCAGGAGTGTATGAGGCAGGAGTGTATGAGACAGAGTTTGAGGCAGGAATGTATGAGGAAGGAGTGTGGGAGTGTATGAGGCAGGAGTGTATGAGGGCAGGAAGCGATAGAGGCAGGAGTGTATGAGGGCAGGAGTGTATGAAGGCAGGAGTGTAGAGGGCAGGAGTGTACGAGGGCAGGAGTGTATTAGGGCAGGAGTGTATGAGGGCAGGAGTGTATGAGGGCAGGAGTGTATGAGTAGGAGTGTATGAGGGCAGGAGTGTATGAGGGCAGGTTATGAGAGCAGGAGTGTATGAGAGCAGAGTGTATGAGGGCAGGAGTGTACGAGGGCAGGAGTGTACGAGGGCAGGAGTGTACGAGGCAGGAGTGTATGAGGGCAGGAGTGTAGATGGCAGAGTGTATGAGGGCAGGAGTGTAGAGGGCAGGAGTGTAGAGCATGTAAGGAGGAGTGTATGAGGGCAGGAGTGTAGGCAGAGTGTAGCAGAGGGCAGGAGTGTGCAGGGCAGAGTGATGAGGGCAGAGTGTAGAGGGCAGGGTGTAAACAGGTGTATGAGGGCAGGAGTGTACGAGGGCAGGAATTATGAGGGCAAGTGTATGAGGCCAGGAGTGTATGAGGGCAGGAGTGTACGAGGGCAGGAGTGTATGGGGCAGGAGTGTACAGGCAGGAGTTTATGAGGAGCAGGAGTGTAGAGGAGCAGGAGTGTACGAGGGCGAGGAGTGTACGAGGGCAGGAGTGTACGAGGGCAGGAGTGTAACGTAGGGCAGGAGTGTAGAGGGCAGGGTGTACAGAGGGCAGGAGTGTACGAGGGCAGGAGTGTACAGGGGCAGGAGTGTACAGGGAGGAGTGTACGAGGGCAGGGTGTACGAGGGCAGAGGAGTGTACGAGGGCAGGAGTGTGACAGAGGGCAGGAGTGTACGAGGGCAGGAGTGTACGAGGGCAGGGATACAACAAGAAACAATGGTTAGTAAGTAAGACACATAGGCAACATTTAGGTATCTTTATTCCGAAACGTTTTGCCTACACAGTAGGGTTCTTCAGTCGAGTACTTTCTGTACTTTCTCTACTCGACTGAAGAAGCCTACAATGGATGGCGAAAGGTTTGGAATAAAGATACCTAAATGTCCTGCCTATGTGTCTTACCAACTGTCGGTATTGTATACCACTTTGATATTCAACAAGAAACAATGCTGTTATAGAAAACTCTCAACTCACGTCTTGACCGAAGAAATATACAAGCATCAGATTCTAAGTCAACAGAGAACCTAAATGACATGTATTAGTTAAAAAATATACCAGACATTTCGAGCAAGTATTCCGAATTTGCTTGTAACACGAAATATAAACTGCGAAGAATATACCCAGATACTCTCCTCTTAACCCTTTTAGTTTTTGTACATGCATGAGCTTCTGTACTCTGGGATATGGGTGCAAAATAATTTATATATCAGGCAAGCCATGCGTCATGTTGATATACTATGTAAGCTAGACAAACAATGTTAGTAGCGTTAGTAAGTCTTTCAGTAACTGTATATAAATACCCACATGTGCTTCAGTTTAACTTTTCTTTAATGCCTCGTTTCTCGGTTTTTTTTTGTTATCTATATGCTTATGCATAACAGTCCACTGGATGGATATGGGATGTAAATCTCAATAATATGTCTTGGCTTAACTACCTTTTCATGAACTCTCTAGAATTCAAAGTTTTCTCACTCCTACAACTTCCAGCTTGTGTGTGAAGTATTTTCAGAGTGAAATTATTATTAGTTTTACTATTTTACTATTCAGTCCCTTTAGAAATTTTCTATGTCATGATCATATCCTCCGTGCGTTATGTTATGCGAGAGCGGCCGTGTTGGTGAGAGAGGTGAGTGTGTAGTAAGAGCAGCATTTCCGTGAAGGAGGCTGGAGGCTCATTACGATAGTAAGGAGACCAGGATCATCACCATCATTAGCAACTCACTCACTCACTCTCTCTCTCTCTCTCTCTCTCTCTCTCTCTCTCTCTCTCTCTCTCTCTCTCTCTCTCCCCACACACACACACACCACACACACACACACACACACACACACACACACACACACACACACACACACACACACACACGCACGCCCAAGTCTTGAAACCCGCCCTTCCTGCTTAACCATTGAGGCGTGCACCGAAACCAGCTGGCGGAGACCCCCAGTGGTTGGCATCGAAGCACAAATGATTCCCCTAACAAGGCCCGTAGTGAGATCATTACCGGCAACTCAAGTAGTTTCTGATCCTTAATGATTCGCAGTGCGTCAAGCCCCATCCCCTCACCTCGTCTTGACGTCCCTCCTGGAAATCTTTTCCCCTCTTCCTTACCTCCCTTCATCCATGAGCCGCCTGCAGCGCCGCCTCAGGTGTTGGTATCATCGACCAGCACCTCCAACAGGATTATGCTGATTTGCTCAGCTCTCCATTTCTCGCCGCTTATGTGCATGAAACGGTCAGGAAAACGATACCCTCTTGTATGACGAAATTAAATCAATAATTAATGATAACGAGGCAGTAATAATGGGGGACTTTAATAAGCCTAATATGAATTGGAGCAATTTATCAGGCGACTACGAAGCTACCAGACTAATGTATGAGTGAAAGCAGCTTCTTAATACCTGTTTTCGCGTCTGCAACGCAGGATAATAATGTACTCTGTATTCTGAGCATTAATAAGAGGTAGGAGAAAACGTAGGAAACAATGGCTACAAAATTATCTGATTCAAAATAAACAAACTTTTAAATCACAGTAAAATTACGTTTGTTTCAAACTACAGAATAGCGACCTCTAATCAGAAGCGTCAACATAGCAACGTTAAGTGGATAAACTAGTGGATGCCTACATGACAGATGGAAGAATAATTAGTTTGATTAAAGCTGAAATTTTGAAGAGAGATTGTATATCAAGAAAGAAGAGTGACAATGATAAATCCAAACCAGATTAGATAATAAAATATAAGAAAAGTTAACAACCTTGACACGTTAAAATAATTACAAGAGGAGAACAGCTAAGGCCAAAGAGTAGCTTTCGAGTAGCCATAATCCTAGTATAGATTTTATAAAGATATTTATTATACAAAACAGAAATATTATTAACTAACACTATTGTCAGGCCTCGCCTTGAACATGCCGTCTAGTTCTGGTCCAAAAATTACATGAAAGACTTTTTACGAGAAAGGTTATAGATCAAGGAGCAAAGTTCGTACCTTAATTAAGACACAACAAGTTAAAGATAACAGATACACATTTTTTCCTGAAATTGGAAGTGAAAAACAGTACAATTTATTATGACTCGGTAAGCAAAGTACTTTGCAAACATCACATCCCGTTAGATACTACGCAAGAGCTGGAAGTAAAAAAAAAATACCATAAGAGAAAAAACTAAATTTTAGATTTTCAATAGATGTTTATGATGGGAGAGGTACTATCTAGAAAATGTAGAATGTGCGCAGGAATTTTACATTAATTGTCAGAGTCTAGAGAAACATGGGCTCTTGAATTTCTGCATCTAATTAAATACAAAGTGTCGCACATACCTTCTGAGGATGAGTTTTAGCCCTGAAGGTGTAAGAGGCACATGTTTTGTTGAGAATTTGACATGTAAGAGAGATTTTAAACCTCTGGCAATGCAACTTTCAATGCAATGATTTTATTTCCAAAGGAATACGAATCTCGTTCTTCAAAAAAATTAACTTTTTATAACTGCATTTATTAATAATACAATGTTGTTTGCAATTATTGTTTGTCTTTGCATGATTAATATGGAGGTGTTAGACATGTAGGTGTTAGATGTATTAGTATGAAAAGCGTAGGTGTTAGACGAGCAGATGTTAGACTTGCACTTGTTAGACGTGCACGTGCTGACACATGAAGTTATTAGACGTATAGATGCTAGAAATGAAATCGCTAGAAATGAATTTATTAGACGTTGTGTTAGACGTGTTGGTGCTAGAAATGAGGGTGCTAGGCGTGTTGGTGATAGACATGAAGGTGTTAGACGTGCTAGACATGACGGTGCTAGAAGTGCTAGACATAAAGGTGCTAGACGTGTTGGTGATAAGCATATGGGTGCTAGACATGTGTTAGAAGCGTTGGTGCTACAAGCGTAGTTGCTTGAAGCTTAAATGTTAGAAGCATAGTGTTAGAAACGTAGGTGTTAGAAGTGTAAATGGTAGAAACGTTGGTGTTAGAAGTTTATTAGATGTATAAATTTTAGACGAGCTGTTAGACATGCAAGTGTTAATCATGCTGTTGCTAGAAGTGTAGGTGTTAGATGTGTAGGGGTTAGACATGTAGGTACTAGACGTGTAGGTACTAGACGTGTAGGTACTAGACGTGTAGGTACTAGACATGTATTTCATAGACAAGAAAATTATGATAACAATCAAAAAAATTATATATATATATATATATATATATATATTTCTGAGGATGAGGGTCCCCAGCACAGTTCTAGAGGTGGTACCTCCTATATTTATATATATATATATATATATATATATATATATATATATATATATATATATATATATATATATATATATTTTGGAAGGGGTTTAGACAAACTACCGGGGAGGTCCATCCTGCCAAATGGTATTGTTTTACATGATGGTACATTGCTGGTGTTTTTTTTCTGTCTAAAAACATGCAATTTTTCAGGGTCTTGCTCTTTTTACAAGGTCAGGCTACACTTGCATGTACGCAATAAACCCGATTGAAAACATCATGAAAGCAATAGGAAGATGACATGACCCACCCAAAAAATTTTCTGAGAATAGGGGTTTGCAAGAGGAAGAATCCCGGGCCCGTCAAAGTAATTTTTAAAGCAGAATTGACTCGAAACAGGATCCTGCAGGGAAACAAGACTAAAGGGGTTGTCAATACCGGGGGGTTATTCACCCCGACAGAACCGGGGAAAAAAGACAGAAACTGAAAGAGAGGGTACAGAGACAAAGGAGGAAAAAGAGATGGACAGGGGCCCCGACCAGGAGGAAGCCTAACACAACCACCTTCAGATGTTTCCCCCAACCCGGGCCCCCAATGCAACCAAACAACCTAACCCAAAACACACATGCCATACCCCAAAGATTACCCCCCTCATTACAAACCCACCTTCCCCCAACCACCCATAGTCCCCCTCGACTCCCCTTTCCCCCCCAAAATAAGATACGGTTTTGAAAAGAAGTTAAAAAGGTTTTATAAACA
>WNWK01003182.1:0-25000 GCA_009830355.1 Cherax destructor
AAGATTCAAGACATGAAGAGGTTAATAACATTATCAAGAGGAGCCTCACAACAGCCGGATGCCCAGCAGTAAGGAACCACCCCAACTATGCAGATCTGATGGCAACCAAAAGCGTCCAGATGGTATCACCCTTCAAGCCTGGACAGACGGCAAGCAGGTGGTGTGGGACTACACATGTGCATCTACCTTGGCTGATACCTATCTCCAGTACACCAGGGAGGAAGGAGGGGCTGCTGCCACCTTCAGGGAGTCCCAGAAGTCGAGAAAATATGGAGAACTTGCCCATCATTATATGTTTGTTCCCATAGGCTCAGAGACCCTTGGCTCATGGGGAAAGAGTGCATCTAAGTTCCTCAAGGAGCTGGGCAAAAGACTCAACAGGGTAACTAGGGATCCCAGGGCAGCTAGTTTTCTGTTCCAGCGACTCAGCGCTGCTGTTCAGAGGGGTAATGCATGCTGTATTCTGGCACGCGCACCAGCTCGGAAGAGCTGGATGAGATTTTCGCATTATAATCAGTGACAAAGATGTAACAATATGTACTAGACATGTATCTCTCACCTCGTGTACTGTATATGCCATCTTTATATCAACAATGTATCTCTCAAATCTTTTGTACCATATTATGTAATAAAAATACCTATTGGTAAAAAAAAAAAATTAAAAGATGGTGGTAGGAGAAGTGGAATATTCAAATGGCATCAGGAAGAAATCCAAATATTCTTCCTTGAAGCCTTTTATCCACTTCTCCGAGGCTATGGGTCCCACAATTTGTACCAGAGGTGGACCCCAAATATATAATATATATATATATATAAAATATATATATTTATAATATATATATATATAATATATATATATATAATATATATATATAATATATATATATAATATATATATATATAATATATATATATAATATATAATATATATATATATATATAATATATATATATAATATATAATATATATATATATAATATATAATATATATATATATATATATATATATATATATATATATATATATATATATATATATATATATGTCGTGTGGGTCTTGGGAGAGATATATAGGAGGTCAAAGATACTCCTCGTTGGATGGTTACGGTATATTTACAGTAAGTGAAAGGAGAGTCCCGCACACCGTCTGTCTCGCCTGTAGGTCTAACGTAGTGAGGCAGTCTGCCTATGATAGGCTGTGCACCTGCGCTGAGCCTCTGACGTCAGCGGGTACCGTGACGTCACACGCAAAGGGACCAGCTGTATAAAGATATACTAAACAAGTGTATCTATGATACTGACACGACATATATATATATATATACATATATATATATATATATATATATATATATATATATATATATATATATATATATATATATATAATATATATATATATATATATACGCACTCTAATGTTGTGTTGTTCTCTGTATAATTTCATAAAATCTCAGATTAATGAAACATCTTACATCAAATGTCATAACCCGCATGTTGTGCTTCATTTACATTCATTTTCTGGGTAAATTCTACCATGGTATTACCAAGATTTACAGTATTGAGCTGATAAGTGCCGTGGTTATTTTCTTTTCCCAGGATTATAACCTTACATTTGTCTACGTTGAATTGCAGCTGCTGATTCTCCGACCACAACGTCAACTTATCCAGGTCATCCTGTAGTCTGCTGATTCTCCGACCACAACGTCAACTTATCCAGGTCATCCTGTAGTCTGCTGATCTTTTCATCGGAAATGATTTGGCAGTTTATTTTGGTGTCATTGGCAAAGATGTTTATGTTGCTATTGATTCCCTCATGTATGTTTATGTAGACTGTGAACAAGAAGGGTTCTATGCCAACCCCTGTGGCACACCACTTGTTACAGGTCCCCTTTCTGATTTCTCCCCACTTACGAAAACTCTCTGTTGCTTATCGGTCAACCAGGAAGATAATTTCTCGTCTTATTATATGTGATGTTATTTTATTGGTGAGTCTCCCATGTGGAACTCTATCAAAGACCTTACTAAAGTTCCTACACGTACACAATATCACGTTCTTGGGCCACCGCCTCGAGCACTTCACTTTATAAAACCGACTTAAGAATCAAATTATTTTTTTCAAGGTGGATTTGAGTTGCGTCCACAATTAATGATTCCATCAAATTTCTCACATTTGAAGATATGCGGCTGACTGGTCTATAATTTGAAGCTAAGGGCCTGTATCTCGCCTTGTAAATGTGTATTATATTTCCCATCCTAATCCTCCACGATATATCTTTTGTAGTTATTTGTTGAAGAGATTAACTAACGATTTACCGAGTTTCTCCACACATTTCTTTATAATTGTCAGTTCTTGGTGACTTCTTTGGTTTCAGTTTATTTACTTGTCAGATGAACATGTTACTGCTGGCTTTGATCTTTCATGAATTGCTTTCCACTTGGCCTGTATAATGCCTTAAATGTGGTTATATTAGCCGGCTCGAACTGCCGTCCTAGGAATGCCTATCAAACTAGTTTATGAGGCTGGGTCAGGAGCACTGGATCCACCCCATCCCCAACCAACCAACCCCACCCTCCCCCTCCACCCACCCTCCCAGCACACATAACTAGGTGAGTACAATATGGTAAACATACACACACACACACACACACACACACACACACACACACACACACACACACACACACACCATTGAGTCAAATGCCAACGATACATACACACGACTTGTTAAACTTTTACACAAGGCTGAACCCTCAGAACCTTGAGAGGGGAAATTTGAGCTAAAGAACGTGATTGATATATTTTTGGAACCCAGGCTTTTTAAGGTATACTGATTTTAAGATTGTATTGTAATTCACGAGGCGCAAGAATTGTTGGAGGCTCGAGCCTCCGTCCTCTAATAGCAGCTGGATGTTTCACCCAGCCAGGCAGAGGCTGACTTACATCCACTGGGAGCCACAGTGGAAATAAGTCACAATGGGTTTTGTTTATTGCTTGACTTATGAGGTTTGAAACCTATCGGCTGCACCATGGTGATTAAGGCTGCATGTCACCTGTACATCGCCACTCACATACCTAAAATAGGGGATTAAAATAAACTCTCAGTGTACATACACTGACAAACACACACTTTTCAGTGTACATACACTGACAAACACACACCTCTCAGTGTACATACACTGACAAACACACACTTTTCAGTGTATATACACTGACAAACACACACCTTTCAGTGTACATGCAATGTAGAAAGCCGGTCTCCTGGTTGTTGTACAGGCTGTTGTTCAAGCTGTTGTAGAGGCTGTTGTACAGGCTGTTGTACAGGTTATTCAAACTCTATTTGTGTTCAACCGCAAGGAGGACTCGAGGCTCGATCCACCGTCCGCAATATTTCAGGCTGGTTTCTGGCCAGTCAGGCAAAAGCTGGCTCCTTCTTCCTGACATGTCGTCGTCAGGTTCAGTTCCTTTAGGCTATCCTCATACCTCATCCATATAACGTCTGATACAAGTCTCGTTCCATACTTCTGCCGTTTCCCCAGTTTCTTAACATACTTTATCAGGTGTGGGTTCCATACTGGTGCTGCGTACTCCAAGATGGACCTGACATATGTTGTATACAGAGCCGTGAATGTCTCTCCGGTGAGATCCTTGAAGTCTACTCGTAGAGTTGCCAAAAGGAGCATGAGCTGTAGAGGTTATATGGTTGCTGTGAACTCCTGGTGATATGCTCGGCACTGTGCTCACCCCCAGGTCGAGTTTTTTTCCCCGTTGAGAGAGGTTTGCAGTCTCCGTCCCCCCGAGTCTATACTCTGTTTTTTTTTTTTTTTGTTCTTACCACCTTCCTACACTTCAAACTCTTGCGTTTTATAGAGTTGAATCCTAGTAACCATTTCCAATCCAACTTTCTTTTGTTTTTAAGTAAAATTAATTCGCATGGTTGCCCAAGGTTTAGGAAGAGGCGCCAGCTGCCGGGTTTGTTATTTATTTATTATCATGTTTATTATGTTACTGAAATTTGGAGGTGATGGTTTAATTCCAGGTTCAAGGGTACTTTCAGGTAGCGATATTTTCTTCATTTGTAGGTAAGACTGGGGACTTTAGGAGGTGCAACTGGGAAAGTTGGGTAACAGTTACTAACCCCTGTGTCGAACAGACTGTCTTTCTCATGCCTAGATTCTAACTCAATAGTGATGTGCTGATTCTAATTCGATAGTGAAGTGTAGATTCTAAGTCAACAGTGATTACTAGATTTTAACTCAAAAGAGCAGCCATTCACTGCTCTCCAGACCTGTGCCCAGATCGCAGCTTGGCTCTAACTTGATAGTGCCAGCCTGGCTCTAACTTGATAGTGCCAGCCTGGCTCCAACTTGATAGTGCCAGCCTGGCTCCAACTTGATAGTGCCAGCCTGGCTCCAACTTGATAGTGCCAGCCTGGCTCCAACTTATTAGTGTCAGTTTGTCTCTAAGTTGATAGTGCCAGCCTGGCTCTAACTTGATAGTGCCAACCTGGCTCTAACTTGATAGTGCCAGCCTGGCTCTTAACTTGATAGTGCCAGCTTGGTTCTAACTTGATAGTGTCAGTTTGGCACTATCAATAGTGCCAAGCTGACACTATCAATAGTGTCAGCTTGGTTCTATTGGTTGCCCTTCCTTGTATTCGGTCCTTTTTATTATCTTCGTTAATTTTGCATCATCTGTAAATAGGACACACCTGACTCATTCTGGTGTATCAGTCACAAATAGTACAAACAACAGTGGGGGTGATGGTGGTTGTTGTGGTAGCAGTGGGAATTGTGGTGGTGGTAGTGGCAGTAATATTTATGGTAGTGGTAGTAGTAGTTGCAGTAATATTAGTGGTAGTGGTATTAGAGGTGGTTGGTGGTGACTAAGGGCCCAGCAGCAGCAGCAGCAGCAGCAGCAGCAGCAGCAGCAGCAGCAGCAGCAGCAGCAACAGCAGCAGCAGCAGCAGTAGCTGGTAGTGTTGCCACTCATCGTTCAGCTCGCGCGGGGAGCGGACATAGTATTCTTCTTCTCCTGTTCCTCCTCCTCCTCCTCCCTGCTCCCTCACACAAGGTAGGGAAAACCAGCCCATCAACACACGCTTCTCTACCTTCTTCTTCTCCTCACTCCACCGTCTTCATTACCCCTCGTCGTCTCCGCGCGCCCAGGACTTTATTTGCCCTTTCTTTGACAACTTGGAAAAAAATGGGGGGGGGAAAAAACTTTTGAGTCAACTCCTCGAGTGTTAATAGAGTTTCCTCGTGACTCTGTTATAAACAATTCTCAAAGTGACTCAAAGTCGAAAAACTGTGAACTTTCATCTGAATCTTTAGTTCACACTCGCTGATGAACACGTAACACCATATACACTCATAGTTAAGTGAACATCTGCCAATTTGAAAAAGTTTCGATTCATGGCACGACTAAAAAAATATATATATAAATAAAAAAAATACCATGACTGAAAATAAGAAAGCTGGTTTCCCCATTAGCAACATTTTCAAGTGACACTGTTTGTTGACTTCCCCGCCAGAATTTAACTTTTTTTTTCAATATATACACCAGAACTCCGTTTATTACGTTATGAAATTTCATAAAATACACTTAAACAGGCATATATATATTTTTTTTCCAGTATATTACGTTGACGAGAGCGTCGTTCATAACGCAAAATCGCATTAATAATTTTTTTTTTCAATATCTAATTACGGGTGATTGTGGGAGTGCGCAGCCGAGCGAAATTACATCGTATTTGTGTGCCTTGTTAATTGTAAATTGTTTCTGCCTATTAGCAGTGTGTTTAATTATCGTAGGTGGCCCAGTTTACCCAAGTTAATGCTTATCTGTGATTTTATTTACAGCTGTATATTATGATTTATGAGAGGTTTAAACCGTGGTGGTTAGTGGTTTACGTGTGGTGGTTAGTGGTTTACCTGTGGTGGTTAGTGGTTTAACGCGTGGTGGTTAGTGGTTTACCTGTGGTGGTTAGTGGTTTACCTGTGGTGGTTAGTGGTTTACCTGTGGTGGTTAGTGGTTTACCTGTGGTGGTTAGTGATTTACATGTGGTGGTTAGTGGTTTACTTGTGGTGGTTAGTGGTTTACATGTGGTTAGTGGTTTACATGTGGTTAGTGGTTTACCTGTGATGGTTAGTGGTTTACTTTTGATGGTTAGTGGTTTACTTGTGAGGTTTAGAGGTTTACTTGTGATGTTTAGTGATTTACTTGTGGTGGTTAGTAGTTTACCTGTGGTGGTTAGTGGTTTACCTGTGGTGGTTAGTGGTTTACCTGTGGTGGTTAGTGGTTTACCTGTGAGTGGTTAGTGGCTTACTTGTAATGGTTAGTGGTTTACTTGTAATAGTTAGTGGTTTACCTGTGATGGTTAGTGGTTTACCTGTGATGGTTAGTGGTTTACCCGTGTTGGTTAGTGGCTTACCTGTACCTGTGGTGGTTAGTGGTTTACCTGTGGTGGTTAGTGGTTTACCTGTGGTGGTTAGTGGTTTACCTGTGGTGGTTAGTAGTTTACCTGAGGTGGTTAGCGTGTAGAGGTTCAGGTGGGCTAATTACAGTCCCTAATAATCACAGAATCTAATAATTACAGTCCCTAAAATTTACAGCCCCTAATAGTTACTGTCCCTAATAATTACAGTCCTTAATACTTACAGTCCCTAATAATTATAGTCCCTAGTAGTTACTGTCCCTAATAAATACAGTCCCTAATAACTACAATCTCTAATAATTGCAGTTCCTAATAACTACAATCTCTAATAATTGCAGTCCCTAATAACTACAATCTCTAATAATTGCAGTCCCTAATAACTACAATCTCTAATAATTGCAATCCCTAATAACTACAATCTCTAATAATTGCAGTCCCTAATAGGTACTGTCCTTAATAGGTATAGTCGCTAATAATTATATTCCCAAATAGCTACTGCCCTTAATAAGTACAATCCCTAGTAGTTACAGTCCCTAATAATTTCAGTCCTCAAAAATTACAGTCCCTAATAATTAAAGTCCCTAATATTTACAGTCCCTAATAATTACGGTTCCTAATACAGTCCCTAATTACAGTCCTAAATAATTACAGTCCCAAATAATTAAAGTACCTAATAACTATAGTCCCTAATAATTATAATCCCTAATAATTACAATCCCTAATAATTACGGTCCCTAATAAATATAATCTCTAATAATTACAGTCTCTAATAAATAAAGACCCTAATAATTAAATTACCTAATAATTAAATTACCTAATAATTACAGTCCCTAATAAAGTCCCTAATAATTACAGTCCCTAATAATTACAGTCCCTAATAATCACCGTCCCTAACAATTTCTTCTTGCATAAACTATAATTGAAAGTGACCATTTTTTTTGCTACTCTTATATTTTTTTTAATTTACCTTTCAGCTAACTTTAATTTGCTAAGTAAGTTAATTTGTTTAACGCATGTTAATTTAAGTTAATTATCTCACTCAAGTGGAACATTGTTTGTTAAAACGATAAATTTTGCTTTGCTTTTCCTTTATAATTAACATTCAAAACATTTGCTGAAGTTTATTATTGGTTATAACCAAGTTAAATATAGCACAATCAGTCACACTAAAATTATATATAACAAAGTTAACTATAACAACGTTATATTCAACAAAGTTTTATATAACAAAATTAAGTATAACAAAGTCAAATATAACAAAATCATATATATATATATATATATATATATATATATATATATATATATATATATATATATATATATATATATATATGCTTATTTTCAATTAAAAATATTAATCATAACAGTTAGTGGTAATGACCTGACCTCTGTTATCTTTCTTGACCTAACCTGTGTTATCTTATCTTTCTTGACCTGACCTGTGTTATCTTATCTCACTTGACCTGACCTGTGTTATCTTATCTCACTTGACTTGACCTCTCTTATCTTACTTGACCTGACCTTTCTTATCTTATATTACTTGACCTGACCTCTCTTATCTTATATTACTTGACCTGACCTCTCTTATCTTATCTCACTTGACCTGACCTCTGTTATCTCACTTGACCTCTCTGTTATATCACTTGACCTGACCTCTCTTTTATCTCACTTGACCTGACCTCTCTGTTATCTCACTTGACCTGACCTCTCTGTTATCTCACTTGACCTGACCTCTCTGTTATCTCACTTGACCTGACCTCTTTCACTTTGTTGACTTTATTTTTTCTTACTCACTTTTCGTTCGCTCCTCACGCGATGATGGTTCAGAAGAAAGCCGAAATTTCGTGTCGTAGGCCTATCCAGTTGGTAGGCCCATCGTATATAAACACACAATATTTTAATTTAGGGATTAAGCCTTTAACTAGCGTCAAAATTTTTAATATGTACTTGGTTGCAGGGGTCCAGCTGTAGCTCCTGGCTCCTGGAGATAAAGTGGTGTCAATTGAAAGAAATCCTTTGCCATATACGTTGTCATATGCACGGAAATTTTATTTCATGATTTACAAGCGTAAATTGTTTTAAACTTACCAATGTAATTTTATTTATGATTTACAAGTGTAAACTTATGATTTACTAGTGCAAATTTATGATTTACCAATGTAAATTTATTTATGATTCACCAATGTAAATTTATTTATGATTTACCAATGTAAATTTATTTATGATTTACCAATGTAAATTTATGATTTACCAATGTAAATTTATTTATGATTTACCAATGTAAATTTATTTATGATTTACCAATGTAAATTTATTCAGGATTTACCAATGTAAATTTATTTATGATTTAAGAATGTAAATTACTTTTTATTTACCAATGTTAATTTATTTATGATTTACCAGTGTAAATTATTTAGGATTTACCAATGTAAATTTATTTATGATTTAAGAATATAAATGAATTTTTTTTATTTATCAATGCAAATCTATTTATGATTTAGAAATGTAAATTTATTTATAATTTACCAATGTAAAATTTATGATTTACCAATGTAAATTTATTTGTGATTTACAAGTGTAAATTGTCTAATAATTTATCACTGCAAGTTATTTTTTTATTTACCTACGTAAATTATTCTTTATTTTACCAATGTAATTTCGTATAATTCACCAGTTGTAAATCGTTATACGATTTATCAGTAATAATCAGTTTTTATTTATGGAAATTATTTTTTTTTTAATTTACCACTGCATTTTTTTATAATTTACCAATATAAATTACTTTTAAATTTAGAAATGTATTTTTTTAAATTTACTAATGTAAATCTTTCATAATTTGCCAATATAAATTAGTTTTGTGTAATTTTTAAATGCAAATATTTTACAATTTACGAAAGGAAATTATATTTCTTTCCCCATAGTTATATTTTCGATTTTATTCCATTAATTTTAATCCCTATATCGTCTGATTCTCTTTTTTAAAATAACTATAATTGATTAATTTGTTGAAATTACGCACTAATATAAATTTTTTTTGCAAAACAAACGGCTCTGATTTACTCTTTTATTTAATTTAAAATGGATTTTAACGCGTTTTAAATTGCACAAATAATCGCCTTCATCTTAAAAATTTTGTTAACTCCAAAATCTATGGATATTATCCGTCATCTGTTTATAATAATAAATAGTAATAATAAAATTAGTAAGAATTATAATATTATTGTTTAATAATATTATTATTTATTAATAATAACAATATTAATAATAATATTATTATTATTATTATTATTATTATTTAATGTTACGAGTAAGGGTTTTTTGTAAATCTAGTAGATTATTCCAAGAAGTTCAGGGAAGAATCTCCCTAAGTAACTGACCAGTAATTAAGATCGCCCCTTCCTTGTAACAAGATATTGGAACAATGTCTGGTCTAGTTGTCCTTGTAGAAAATCATTATAGTGATAAAGGTTTAATTTCAATTGGGAAACAAAAATCCAAGAAATATAAAATTAACGATCTTTAATGTTAAAGTATTTAAGACACAATACTTTCTTCTTATCTTATTAATTCATATTTCAGAGTACTCAAGGTTCCTTATTAATGAAGGTACAAGATTTATGATTGTCCTCGTAAATGTCTTACTTTAAGGTAACTCTTAAAGTTATATGGTAATTTCAATGTTAGTAACACATTACCCATATAAGGACGGATCTTACGATATATTCAAACAATGATCCTAAATCCCAAACTCAAATTAAGTTTGTATAACACTATCACTTCTATGTCAGGATCAATGAAATGAAAGTAGTGACCATAACTATGGACCTTTCTGTAGAATACAGAATCTAGGCTCAACACAGATTATTACAATCTACGTCTTAGAGAAGTTGTACTCAAAAGTAAGATCTATGTTCTATAGTTAAGAAAATAAGACATAGAATGTCTTAAAAAAACTTGAAACTTTACCAGACAACCAGAGGAGAGAGAGACATGTTTACTGTGCTCAGGGCTGGACAAGACTCCCTGAATCCAGGTCCACTAACCTAACATCAGGTGGGGTCACGTGACTCAGTCAGCAGTGATCTAGACCCTAAACCAACTAACAGCTGTTGACATGATTGTTTCCCACCCTCAGTAATTTGTTCTCCTCATTTAACAATGATAATGATGATAACTGATGAGACAGATAATAATATAAAGCCAGACATCTTCGTTTTAGCTATTAATGAAGATATTCGCGGTATAATATTAAGTGAGAGTTACATTACACTCTTACAGTATTTAAATACAACATTGGGTCCCATACACGGGGCGCAACATTTAATAATAATAATAATAGCCGTGTTGATATTATTATAATTATTATTATTTTATTATTGTTATATTATTATTATTATTATTATTAATTATTATTATTATTATTATTATTATTATTATTATTATTATTATTATCATAACAAATTAAAGTTTGTTGGAACTAAAATGGTAATGTTATTTCGGCCGTCAAATTAAGATTAGTTGTGATGAGTAATATGTATACCTCGTACCCTCAATGTATATAGTTGTTTATATTGTCTTCCTGGGAGGTGCCTCGACGATGGTGAAGGGCTCTAGATCCAAGGAACCGTAGCTGGCCTGGTTAGTCTAGTGGTCGAGTCTCCTGACCAACTGCCGCTATTATTTATATTTACTGTTACGGCAGTTTGTATTAACTGTCCCATGAGTTTATATTAAGTGTCACAACAGTTATTAACTGTCCCAGTAATTTATATTAACTGACCTTACAGTTTATATTAGTTGTCACTGCAGTTTGTATTAACTGTCCCAATAATTTATATTAACTCTCATTACAGTTAATATTAACTGCCAGTACAGTTAATATTAACTGTCAATACAGTTTATATTAACTGTCACTACAGTTTATATTAACTGTCACTACAGTTTATATTAACTGTCACTACAGTTTATATCAACTCTCACTGCAGTTATTATTAACTCTCACTGCAGTTATTATTAACTGCCACTACAGTTTATATCAACTCTCACTGCAGTTATTATTAACTGCCACTACAGTTTATAGAAACTGTCACCGTAGTTTATGCTAACTGTCACTATAGCTCATATTAACAGTCACTGCAGTTTATATTAACTCTCTCTATTTTCCACGCACTGAAGTGATTCAGACTTCATTGATCTGGCCTGAAAAACGTTTTTTTTTTTTTGAGGGGGGCTTCAATGAACGTTTGAAAATCCTGAAAGTGTTCCTAGTTACGAAGCACTGTATTTCAGAGTCGTGTAACTCTGTAATACAGTGTTACATGACTGAAGTACAGTGTTATGTAACACTGTATTTCAGGGGGTCACGTAACACTGTGTTTCAGCGTCACGTAACACTTTGTTTCAGGGTTATATAACACTGTATTTGAGGGTCACTTAACAGTGTTATTTCATGGTCACGTAACACTGTGTTTCATGGTCACGTAACATGTGTTTCATGGTCACGTAACACTGTGTTTCATGGTTATGTAACACTGTGTTTCATGGTCACGTAACACTGTGTTTCATTGTCACGTAACTCTGTGTTTCATGGTCACGTAACACTGTGTTTCATGGTCACGTAACACTGTGTTTCATGGTCACGTAACACTGTGTTTCATGGTCACGTAACACTGTGTTTCATGATCACGTAACACTGTGTTTCATGGTCACGTAACACTATATTTCAGGGTCACGTAACACTGTATTTCAGGGTCAAGTAACACTGTATTTCAGGGTCAAGTAACACTGTATTTCAGGGTCACGTAACACTATGCTTCAGGGTCATGTAACACTGTATTTCAAAGTCATGTAACACTGTATTTCAGAGTCTTATAACACTGTATTTCAGAGTTACGTAGCACTGTATTTCAGAATCATGTAACACAGTATTTCAGAGTCACGCAACACTGTATTTCAGGGTCACACAGCACTCTTTCAGAGTCACATAACACTGTATTTCAGAGTCAAACACTACTGTGATTCAGAGTACAGTATTCTATATTTTTAATCAAGTAACACAAATATTCCCGTGCCACAAAGTGTTGTCTAAACAGTCTAATGTTGCTGTTGCTAAGTGTCATAAATCATATAAATTTAATAGACTTTTTAAATTATTGTAATAAGTGTGGGATCAGTTCATTCTGACCGACCTTACAAGACTCCAAGATTTTTTTCTCATTTTTTTTTTTTTTAGTTGTCATATTTTTTAGACTTTCCCATAAGCATTTTTTTTAACTTTACACAACAAAGTTAAATTTAAAAAACAAAACAAATATTAATTATTTTAATGTATTTTTTTTTACTTTTCGAAAAGTATATTTATTTTTTAACTTTCCATAAAATATTTTTATGAAATTTAAAAAAATAACTACTATATTTAACATTCTATAAATTACTTTTTAAGTTAAAACAATTTTTTTTTATATTCGGAGTCTGAAAGTTGGAAATGGAAAAGATTCAGAAGAACTAAGAGTATGTAAGAGAGTGAGAGCTGAGGCTGGAATGATGGCAATAATGGTAGAAGAGTTATGTGAGGAAAGGGGGATGTAAACATATAGATGAAAATAGATGTGATTTAGAATAAAATGGAGATGTAAGAAGTGGGTAAGAGAACTGAGAGGAGAGAAGAGACAAATTGTGGCAGGCGTTGAACCAGAGGTTCCCAACCTGTGGTCCGCGGACCCCTGGGGAAGAGTCCGCAATGGTAGTACTAGGGGTTCGCAAAGTGGTACTGGGGGTCAATAAAGTAGTAATGGGGGTCCGCAATTGTAATACTAGGTGTCCCCAAAGTGGAACTGGGGGTCCACAAACGTAGTACTGGGGATCCGTGGACTAAGTTCAAAACTTCAAGAGGTGTATAATTACCCACGATAAGACTGAGAAACCTAACCTGAAGAAATACAAAACCTTTTCCTTCAGCATTTGCGAGACTGAAGAAAAGTTTTATGGATTATTTTCCTCTCCCTGACGCCAGTAACAAGTGGATTAGGCATCCATTTCATGTGGATATATAACAAAAAATGTAAAAAAATGTAACTATAAAAACAAAATAATCTTGTGGAATTTTGGTTTGACACCTCACTGAGGCGAAGCAGCGGCAGGAGGAACCGCCAGGGGGCCAAAACCACCAGTGGAAGTAGGTCGTGTGGCTACTGTCTCGTGCCTATACGTTAGATAAGTATTGAAGAAATCCCCGCATCAAGATCCCAAGATGTTGCTGTGTCTCACAAGTTGATAAATGAGAGACTTGTGCAACATTCTGGAAATGCTTCGCCCCGCTGAGGCTTCTTGAGTCCAGTGTCAGACACACCACCATCTTGGGATCTTCATGCAGGAATTTCTTCAAAATTTGTCTGACTTATAGACACGACCTACTTCCCAATAAAGTCAAGTTTCATTCACTGCAACTTATCAGACTTTTGGTTGCATGGGAAAAATGAGTATCCAGAACTGGTATCCAAAGCACTGAGGTCTTTAATGTCATTCCCCCACTAAATGTTTATGTGAGCTGGCTTTCTCTCAGCTGTTTTATATCAAATTAAAATACATAAATAATATGAATGTGGAACCTGATCTGCACTTAAAACTGTCTGCCATTGACCCTGAAGTTGGGAACATAGTGTCAACAAAGCAACATCAACCATCTCATTTAACAAGTAATTTTTTTTAAATACTGTCATTTATTTAACTGCATACTCAGTTACGTATGTCTTTCAACTGAGAGATGAAACTGGGAAAACGAATTTGTTGTTCGTTAATAAACTCGGCTTGCTGAGTAGAGAGACCTTTCAAAAATATGGGGTCCCTGGGAACATTAATTTAAATGAAAGGGGTCCTTGATGGGAGACAACATTGGGAACCATTGAGTTAAACGAATTTTTGACGAATTTTGAGCCCATAAAGAGAACAGTTGACTTGGGAGCCTGTAAGGCCGAAGTGGAGGACACTCTTGTAGGAGGCTGTGTAGGAAAGGTTTCTCTGCTTGCAATAAATATTAATGGTGAACCTTGATTTGAGTTATGCTCAGAGACAAGTTTGAAAACAGTTGATACATGTCTGCAGAAAATGTAAATGACAATCCGAGATATAGAAATATACACAAGAAAAGCAGTCTGCTGCACTTTTTAATAGTTGGTCAAGGGAAAGACTAATGTATGTACATTTGTACACTTGTACAGGTGTACTAGTGGTCAAGAGAGACAATAATGTATATAAACTTGTACAGCATTGAGAAGAACGACTGGCATGTCTCATAACTATTGAGAACAAGAGGAGAAGGAAGTTGGAATACAAGGAGAATGGTGTCAGTGGATAAAGGAGAAGCGAAAAAGATTGATGAGGAGTGAGCTTGAAGACTGTTCTCTCTGTATGAAGATACCTGGGTATTCATGCTATTCATGTGTCTTACTCATCCACCTGTCGGAATTGCATGCATTATTAAAATGACACTTGTCTGAGAGAGTGCCACCACCGCTGTGTCCTGGTACACAGAAAGTTACTGAATTACGCGAGGATTGAGAGTGAGAGTAATGATCAATTAGGCAGAAGTGAAAGTGCTGAAGAGGAGAAAGCTAGAGGGGTTTTATGGTTACATGAGGGTGGGTGCAGGAGGGCAAGGAAAAGATTGCTGGAATGAAGAGGTGAAAAGAGTGGTACGGGGAGGATGGGAATATGTTTTCATATGGAAGGACTTTTTA
The DNA here is from genome assembly GCA_009830355.1 of Cherax destructor. Taxonomy (NCBI): domain Eukaryota; kingdom Metazoa; phylum Arthropoda; class Malacostraca; order Decapoda; family Parastacidae; genus Cherax; species Cherax destructor. Next base: position 15,177 of record WNWK01003182.1, read on the forward strand.
TTATGTAAGAAGGATACAAGCAGACTGTGTGTAGGAGAAGAGAGAAGTTAAAATAATAGTGAGCGCAAAATTAGGTAAACGTGAAAATTATGGGGAAGAAAAATAGATAAAACGAATGCTAAGGTAAAATTTGGATAACGAAGTTGAGGTGCTAGGAAGGGGGAGAGAATGTTTAGAGAAGCTATCGAATGTTGATGAAATGGAGCCTGAAACATTCTTGAGGTCAGGAAGAATGATATCTACTGGAATGAGTGATGAGTTGAATGTGAGTTGGCATGGAATGTGTGTGAAGCGGTAGGTCAACGTAAAGTGGGACAAACAGCAGAGACAAAGGGGGCAGGAAAGCAAGAGTAAAGGAAGAAGGATAAAGGAGTGATGGAGGCGTCTTGTTTGTCAGGAAAACGATACAAATGTCTCCTGACGCGGTTGTCTGTGAGATGTTGCTCCTCTCAGTGATGGGTATCCCCCGGTCTACCAGTGCTACGTATCCCTGGTTGAGCATCCTACCAGTGCTATATTTTCCACCCCTTTAGAGAGCAAAGGATTACCAATCTCGTGTCCAAGATTGACTGGGATAAAGCATTGGAATGGTTGGTGTGTTTGTTCAGTGCGTATGTGAAGGAAAGGCATCCAAGGATCAGTAGAAGGCATCCAAGGATCAGTAGAAGGCATCCAAGGATCAGTAGAAGGCATCCAAGGATCAGTAGAAGGCATCAGGATCAGTAGAAGGATCCAAGGATCAGTAGAAGGCATCCAAGGATCAGTAGAAGGCATCCAAGGATCAGTAGAAGGCATCCAAGGATCAGTAGAAGGCATCCAAGGATCAGTAGAAGGCATCCAAGGATCAGTAGAAGGCATCCAAGGATCAGTAGAAGGCATCCAAGGATCAGTAGAAGGCATCCAAGGATCAGTAGAAGGCATCCAAGGATCAGTAGAAGGCATCCAAGGATCAGTAGAAGGCATCCAAGGATCAGTAGAAGGCATCCAAGGATCAGTAGAAGGCATCCAAGGATCAGTAGAAGGCATCCAAGAATCAGTAGAAGGCCTCCACGTATCAGTAGAAGGCATCCAAGAATCAGTAGAAGGCATCCACGTATCAGTAGAAGGCATCCAAGGATCAGTAAAATGCATTCAAGGATCAGTAGAAGGCATCCAAGGATCAGTAGAAGGCATCCAAGGATCAGTAGAAGGCATCCAAGGATCAGTAGAAGGCACCCAAGGATCAGTAGAAGGCATCCAAGAATCAGTAAAAGGCATCCAAGAATCAGTAGAAGGCATCCAAGAATCAGTAGAAGGCCTCCAAGGATCAGTAGAAGGCATCCAAGAATCAGTAGAAGGCCTCCAAGGATCAGTAGAAGGCATCCAAGAATCAGTAGAAGGCCTCCAAGGATCAGTAGAAGGCATCCAAGGATCAGTAGAAGGCATCCAAGGATCAGTAGAAGGCATCCAAGAATCAGTAGAAGGCCTCCAAGGATCAGTAGAAGGCCTCCAAAGATCAGTAGAAGGCATCCAAGGATCAGTAGAGGGCACATGTGTTGTCTTTCTATAAATAAAAGAGATAGGGGGGGACAAGTAAAAAAGTGATTTGGATTAAAGTTTGTCAAATAAAATGCAGATATACCTCAGAATTTTGATTTGAGAGAGTGATAGGAAAAGGATAGAGTAAAGGAATGGGGATAGAGTAAAAAGAAAGGGATAGAGTGAAGGGTTAGAGAGCACGTATGTAGGCAGAAGAAAACAGATACTATTGGAGAGAAAGATAAGATATTTTACACAAGATAGAGAGTGTGTCAATGTACTGGAGGCAGTGGTAATGTCATATATATATATATATATATATATATATATATATATATATATATATATATATATATATATATATATAGACAGTGATTATGTATGAGTGTGGTGAAAGTGTTGAATGATGATGAAAGTTTTTTCTTTTTGGGGATTTTCTTTCTTTTTGGGTCACCCTGCCTCGGTGGGAGACGGCCGACTTGTTGAAAAAAAAAAAAAAAAAATATATATATATATATATACTCCACATTATATACAGTGGAGTATGCTATAACGAATCTAATTGGTTCTAGAACCTCGTTCGTTCGTTATAGGGATAATCCCTTTCCAGGACCCCAAATACAACCACTTTACAATGATAAATCCATCACAAAATTGTAAAAAAAAAGTGCCTAAACATGCATTTGAACTCCTGAAATAAATAATATCATTAATACTTGAAATACAAAATAATAAATTAGTATAAAAATAATAATAAATACTGTATTTTATCCTAGCTTAGTGTAGTTCAGGATGTAGGATAGGAGACAGAGGAGGAGAGAATTAGTGAGAAGAGGTGGAAAAAGTGGAGTCATCCTTCCTAGTCCTCTTTGGTGACTATCTTATAAGCACTTCCTCTCTAGCATCTTTTGAACTTTTTTAAAGAAGAAATCTATGGTTGACTGCTTCAGCCTGGATTTCTGGACCTTCCAAAAGTGGGCCATCACGTTGTCGTTAAAATTACTAAGGCCTATTTCCCCAGCACCGACATCAGGGTGATTATCCCTCCTCACACGTTTAGACAGTTTGTCCCAGCACCAGAACACATCATTCACAGCTTTGACTGCAATGATGTGGCTCTCCTCCCAACCAATATTTTTCAATTTTATAGGGAAAATCGTTCGTTATGTAAATATTCGTTATATAAACCGTTCGTTATACGGTAGTGCGTGATGTTGTTATGCCACATATGCCACATTACTACACATACTTCTCACGCACACATCGCCCCTCCCGCCTCGAGGACACAAACCACATGAGACATACACAACTAACACTCCACTTCTAGGAAACTTAGGACGACGTTTCGGTCCCATTTGGACCAAAGTCGGACCGAAACGTCGTCCTAAATTTCATTCTCCTATGTATTAGTTATTTGTGTATTGTTTCAGTCATGATATTGAGCCTTATTATTCCAGATGAGACATACAAATGAAGGAGCATCGCAGTAGAACTGCTGGCCCATGTTGGGCACGTCCTTCTCGGATATTTGGCCAACGTATCGTAAAGCTAACGCCCCCCCCCTCCCCACCCCAGTGATTCCACCAGGTGATCTCACATCTGCTCAGCTCACCTGATCTCACCTGAGCCAGCTTAACTCATCTGTATCATTCCCCATATGAAGCTAAGTTTGTTCAAGTCTCGGAGGGAGTGAATCAAGTCCCAGAGTCACTAGGTTATCAGGATTAAATGTTCTGAGTATTTGCTCATGTGTGTTTCATGTGAGATGATCAGCTGTTTTTGTGAGTGGATCAGCTGTTTTTGTAGTGAATCAGCTGTTTTGTGAGTGAATCAGCTGTTTTGTGAGTGGATCAGCTGTTTTTGTGAGTGAATCAGCTGTTTTTGTGAGTGAATCAGCTGTTTTTGTGAGTGAATCAGCTGTTTTTGTGAGTGGATCAGCTGTTTTTGTGAGTGAATCAGCTGTTTTTGTGAGTGAATCAGCTGTTTTTGTGAGTGAATCAGCTGTTTTTGTGAGTGAATCAGCTGTTTTTGTGAGTGAATCAGCTGTTTTGTGATTGATCGGCTGTTCATGTGATTAAATCAGCTGTTTCACGTCAATGAATCAGCTGCTTCACCTCAATGGATCAGCTGTTTCACGTCAGTGAATCAGCTGTTTCACGTCAGTGAATCAGCTGTTTCACATCAATGGATCAGTTGTTTCACGTCAATGGATCAACTGCTTCACATCAATGGATCAGCTGTTTCACGTCATTGGATCAGCTGTTTCACGTCAATGGATCAGCTGTTTCACGTCAATGGATCAGCTGTTTCACGTCACTGGATCAGCTGTTTCACGTCAATGGATCAGCTGTTTCACGTCAGGGGATCAGCTGTTTCACGTCAATGGATCAGCTGTTTCACGTCAATGGAACAGCTGTTTCACGTCAGGGAATCAGCTGTTTCACGTCAATGGATCAGCTGTTTCACGTCAGGGGATCAGCTGTTTCACGTCAATGGATCAGCTGTTTCACGTCAATGGATCAGCTGTTTCACGTCAATGGATCAGCTGTTTCACGTCAATGGATCAGCTGTTTCACGTCAATGGATCAGCTGTTTCACGTCAATGGATCAGCTGTTTCACGTCAATGGATCAGCCTGTTTCACGTCAATGGATCAGCTGTTTCACGTCATTGGATCAGCTGTTTCACGTGAATGACCCGGCGTGGAGGAGCTTTGACAATCAGTTATCCTTGAAAATGTCGGTTAATTCGATCAATTATATTCGAGTGCGTCCATTGGCACACACAGACGAGGCTAAAAGAGTGGTGTTTATTCAACCAGAATATTAATTTAGTTGTTATTTATCTTTGCGAATATGTAAATATTTCGGTCTCCCCCTCCCCTGCCACCTCCACCTCCCCCCCGCCTCCTCTGCCATCTCCCTTACTCCCCATCCAACCCCACTCCCCACTCCATCTCCCCGTCTCCACCTCCCTCTCCGCCCTCCATAGGACGAGAGTGCATAGAAAATGTCCTGTGCGAAGGGACAGGATGGTGGTTACGAGGGGGTTTTTCTAGTCCGGGACTCCGTTCCTGGGCACAGTTTGAAGCCCAACACATCCCAGACAAAGATTCTTATACACAGCTTCAAGTATCGTTTGATTGTAACATACAGAAGGAGAATGGAATAGCTGGAAAACATTCCTGAGGCTGACTGGTGTGCCCGGGGCTAGGCAGAAACATGGATTGTACCCAGGCTGCCTAGCTTTTGGAGGCATCTGTAGCTGAGTGGTGTAAGGTGTCACGTTGGGCAGCTATGACACTCTCCACACATGGGTGCGAAGTCTGCTCACTGAGATCTTTCTCATTCAAGCAAAAACTTTCTCCTGAACGGATCTGCTTGGTCTTCCTACTCTTTTCTGCAACACTGCAACCTCTTGATGATGTGTTGATAGCAACACGAAAGACCCAGAACTATCATTCAACTCCCCCGGTTTTTTTTTTTTTTGCATATTGTATCACTTGTTTGCGATTATATATATATATATATATATATATATATATATATATATATATAAAATATATATATATATATATATATATATATATATAAGATACCAGTGATCTTTAACATTTATACTGTTCATCCTCCTCGTCTTCTGAGCTATGCCTTGATGCACTGAGCATTCATGCTAAAATTTCTGGAAGAAAATTTCCATTTTTTTATAGTTTCTTTTTTTTTATGCCTTAATCAAATAGTTTCGTATTTGGATTTCATATTCCAATTAACGTTTGACTTCGATATTTTTTTTAATGTAACTTCAGATTGGACTGACTTTAATTAACTGTTTAACTGTTTCTGTGACCAGTTGCTGACTGTCCAGCTCGACCTGACAACTAGGAACGCTCAGGGCAGAGCCTATATTAGATATTTCCTTAAAAAAAAAGCGGTTAGGCCTATTCTTTTCTTCTGTAAAGTCTATAATTTTAACTGAGAGTTAAAGATTAAAGAAGACTAATATACAGATTTTTGTTTTTATCTCGCTGACATATCTCACCAAGGTAGAGTGACCCTGACAAAGGAAAGATACTCACCATCATTCATACAATAGCTGTCGTGCCAGAAATACACGAATGTCATAATTTAGATCACCCAACTCTAGAACTCAAGTCCGGGTACCTGGTTCCATTGAATCCCTTAATAAATATTGCCTTGTTCAAGCCCCAACAGCGCGTCAAGTAAAAAAAAAAAATTATTTCCACTCATTCCGATTTAGCACTCCAATACAAGCCTGCTGGTTGTTCAAGCCCTAGCACATAAAACCTCCTTCATCACTCACTCTTCCATCAGTTCCTAGGACGTTCCCAACCTGTGGTTCGTGGACCCCTGGGGGTCCACAAAGGTAGTACTGGGGGGTCCACAAACGTAGTACTGGGGGTCCACGAACGTAGTACTGGGGGTCCGTGAATTAAGTTCAAAATTTCAAGAGGCTGCGGTGTAAAATGTATAATAACTCACCATAAGGCTAATAAAGACAAACTTTCATATCCATTCGGAAATTTCTGAACCTATTTATTTCCTCGTCCATACTCCCTCTCTCCAGTCTGTTATTCAGTCTTTCATTGCCTAAACTTTTTTGTTATTCGCCTCACCTTACTCTTTTCCTAGACTCACTTTTAATTTCCTTCTTTCACACACCTTCCAAACTCCTCTACCATAATTTGCAACTTCTCTTCAAAATCTGCCCAAAAAGCACCGTATCATCGGCAAACAGCAACTGTGACAACTCCCACTTTGTATCAGATTCTTTATCTTTTAATCCCACACCTCTCCCCAACACCCTAGCATTCACTTCTTTTACAACCCCATCTATAAATATGTTAAACATCTATGGTGACACAACACATGGTAACCATGGCGATATCACACATCCCTGTCTAGGCTTACTTTTACTAATAAACAGAAAATTAGATCTTAATGTATCAGGCCTAAATGAAATATTGAAGAAATTTATTCGTTTTAGAAATGTCTTCACTGGCTGCTTCTAGCAAGATTTTAGACATAGTTCTCCTGTTGATGGAAATTGTATTATTGGTGGTAATAGTAATAGTGGTGGTTGTAGTGGTGGATGGTAGTAGTTGTGGTGGTGAAAGTAGTGGTGGTTATGGTACTTAAAGTATTGTTATCGGTGTAGGTAAATACGATACAACAAGAATTTTTAATGAACGCTCTATAAAAACATTAATAGAATTTATCAGAATAATAAACAAGCAAATTTTACGGCAGTTGAATTTTAATAACACAAATTTACAAAACAGATAACACAAATTCCTTACTCTACCATTAATAGAAAATGATTTCCAAAATACGAAACACTGTTGGTCAGCTTAATTGACATAGAATATATACACACACTGAGAGGTATATTTCTCTCAGCGTATATACACTGATAGGTTACTTTAATCTGAAGGTGAAAAGGGTGACATGTAGCCTTAATGACCTTCATGTAGACGATAGGCTTGAAACCATCGATTAACCAACATCCAAACCACCTCGTACAGGATACTGTACTCTGACGTATATCACGGAGGTGATGTTGATAGTTGTTGTTGTTGGTGGTGGTGGTGGTGGTGCCAAGGGGTTGATAATAGCAGTGCCAACAAGGCAGTGATTCATACGAGTATCGTACGTGACTCTCTTATCAGATTACGACAAGTTCAGCTTCACTCTTCCAGTTAGTATTTTTTTTAACCCAATTAATAGGGGGGATTTCTTCCCACCTCACACACACACACAAAACACACACACACACACACACACACACACACACACACACACACACACACACAAACAAACACACAAACACGCCAAGAGCTGAGTCTCGACCTCCTGCAGCCACAAATAGGTGATTACATACATAGCTTTAAGAAGAAAACAAAAGAGCAAGGAAATGACCAAAAAGTGAAACACAAACAAAAGAACAAACACAAAGAAGGAATAAAGACACACAAATAAGAACAATCGAAAAAAAAACAATAAAACCAAAAATTCTTAACACTCGAGCAAACAAACAAAGACACAAACACACAAACACACAAAACAGCAACACGAAAGCTCTACGCGAAGCAGAAACAAACAAGAACAACAAGGACAGCAAGGACAACCACCATATCAACACTCACGGCAAAAATTTTCACCAAAATGAAAATACAGTTTTATTATTGTTTCCACAATTCGACCCTGAACGTTAAAGAGAGAGAGAGAGAGAGAGAGAGAGAGAGAGAGAGAGAGAGAGAGAGAGAGAAGGGGAGAGAGAGAGAGTCGACTGGCTTTCAGTGTGTCAAACAGTGATACTTTGGCAATCTGCTCTCTCTTTTCTCTCTCTCTCTCTCTCTCTCTCTCTCTGTTTTATTCAATATAACTAATATATATATATATATATATATATATATATATATATATATATATATATATATATATATATATATATATATATATATATATGTCTCGATTAGGTAAAACTGGTCAATTAGCAGAACTATCTAAAATTAAGTCCTTTCAAAATTTTTCTTATACGTTTAAAGATATATTTTTCATTTATGTTAATGTAAGAATTTATAATTTTGTACCAGAGAAACTTTGAAACTACCTAACCTTATTACAACAAGCGCAATTTAATTTAGCTAACCCACTAAATATATTTAGATACGTTAACATTAATTTAATAATAAACAAACAATGAAATATATTTTTTCGTTAGTCAGAATGATTTTGGCGAATTATTGCATACACAATTTTCACTTGTCTTATATGGCAAGGTGAGCGTTGCTATTTAAGCCAAAATCAAGTTATTAGTAAAATCTGGTCAATTAGCAAGAACTCATCTAAAATTAAGTCCTTTCTAAAATTTTCTCTTATACGTTTAAAGATGTATTTTTTCATTTATGTTAATGTAGAATTTATAATTTTGTACCAAGAGAAACTTTGAAAACCTACCTAACCTTATTACAACAAGCGCAATTTAATTTAGCCTAACCCAACTAAATATATTTTAGATACGTTAACATTAATTTAATAATAAACAAACACAATGAAATATATTTTTTCGTTATGTTCAGAATGATTTTGGCGAAATTATTGCATACACAAATTTTCACTTGTCTTATATGGCAAGGTGAGCGTTGCTATTTAAGCCAAAATCGCAAGTTTTACCTAATCGGCACGACATATATATATATATATATATATATATATATATATATATATATATATATATATATATACTGTGAACTTTGAAGGAGAGTGCGCTGGTTCTAATTTTGTTTTAATCTGAGATTATGTATATAAATAATTCGATCGTTCTCCAATTATTATACTCACCTAATTGTGGTTGCACGGGTCGATTCATAGCTCCTGGCCCCGCCTCTTCACTGGTTGCTACTAGGTCATTCCCTTCCTGCTCCGTGAGTTTTATCGTACCTCTTCTTAAAGCTATGTATGGATCCTAACTCCACCACCTCCCTTTCCAGACTATTCCACTTCCTGACAACTCTGTAACTGAAGAAATACTTCCTAACATCCCTGTGATTCTTCTGAGTCTTCAACTTCCAATTGTGACTCTCAGTATTTTATATGTTGTTTTCATGTCTCCCCTGTCCCTACTGTCCTCCAGTGTCGCCAGGTCGATTTCCCCTAACCTCTCCTCGTAGGACATGCCCCATAACTCCAGGACTGGTCTCGTTGCAAACCTTTGCACTTTCTCTAATTTCCTTACGTGCTTGGCCAGGTGTGAGTTCCAAACTGGTGCTGCATACTCCAATATGGGCCTAACGTACACGGTGTACAGAGTCTGGAACGATCTTACGTGAGTCGCCCAAATGCTGCAGCAGTTATTTGGTCAATGTGCACCTCAGGAGATGTATTCGGTGCTATACGCACCCCAAGATGCTTTTCTCGAGTGAGGTTTGTAGTCTTTGGCCCCCTAGACTGTACCCCGTCTGCGGTCTTCTTTGTCCTTCCCCGATTTTCACGACTTTCCTGCTAATGGTGTGTTTCTTGCTGCTGATCCTGCTACTGTTGCTGCTGTTACTACAACTGTTGTTACTACAACTGTTGTTACTACAACTGTTGTTACTACAACTGTTGTTACTACAACTGACTGTCTGTTACTACAACTGCTTGTTACTAGGCAACTGCTGTTACTACAACTGTTGTTACTACAACTGTTGTTACTACAACTGCTGTTACTACAACTGTTGTTACTACAACTGTTGTTACTACAACTGTTGTTACTACAACTGTTGTTACTACAACTGCTGTTACTACA
>WNWK01003182.1:30000-72500 GCA_009830355.1 Cherax destructor
ACCATGACCCGTTGTTGCCTCCCTTTGAGGTATTCCCTGATCCATTCCAGTGCCCTTCCTGTTATACCTGCTTGTTCTTCCAACTTCTTTACTAATCTCATGTGAGGAACTGTGTCGAAGGCCTTCCTGCAGTCCAGGAAAATGCAATCAACCCACCCTTCTCTCTCCTGCCTTACCTCTGTTACTTTATCATAGAACTCTAGGAGGTTTGTTACACAGGATTTGCCTTCCCGGAATCCATGCTGTCTGGTGTTTATTATCCTGTTCCGCTCAAGGTGTTCCACTATTCTTTTCCTGATGATTTTCTCCAGGACTTTGCACACTATACATGTAAGTGACACCGGTCTATAGTTTAGTGCCTCTTTTCTGTCTCCTTTTTAAAAATGGGGACTACGTTGGCCTTCTTCCATACCGCAGGTAGCTGCCCAGTTTCAAGGGATGTGTTGAATATTGTGGTAAGTGGCACACTCAGTACCTCAGCTCCTTCCCGAAGAACCCACGGGGAGATATTGTCCGGACCCATCGCCTTTGAGGTATCGAGGTCACTGAGTAACTGCTTCACTTCCTCCTCAGTTGTGTGTAGCCCTCTAGCACTTGGTACATCCTTGTTGGTGACGAACCATGTCCTGTCTACTCCTTAACTCACTTCCTTCCTCCATTGTGAATACTTCCTTAAACACCTCAAGTTGAGCTCCTCACCATACCCTCTTATCTTTACTTGTTTTCCTTCTTCTTCCCGTTATCCACCTGATCCTGACTTTGTCTTCACCTTTGGGTAAACCAGGGCTCTTTCGGCTTCCCATTTAACATTTTCTGGGTATCCGTTCTCTGCCTCCTTGCACTTTGCTACTATTCTTTGTTTCTTTTTTGCTCGTACCTTTCCATTTCCTGTTCCTGATTCTTTGTCCTGCATTTGGTAAACGGCTTTTCTGGCCTCCCATTAGCCCTGTGTACGTTTCCTCTGTGTTGATTTGCCTACCATCCTATTTTGTTCAGCCTCACCTCCATTGTCTTTCCTCCTGTAGTTTCCTTGTTGTCAGGGGGTCGATGTACTCACCTAGCTCCCTGGTCAGGCCTCCTCCTGCCCCCCTCTTGCTGTCCGCTACTGGGTCTCTGCTCTCCTGCTCCATGAGTTTTATCATACCTTGTCTTAAAACTATGTATGGTTCCGCCTCCACTATATCGTTCGCTAGACTATTCCACTTCCTAACTACTCTATGTGTTGTGTGTGTGTGTGTGTGTGTGTGTGTGTGTTATGTGTGTGAGTGTGTGTACTCACCTATTTGTACTCACCTATTTGTGGTTGCAGGTCAGTCATAGCTCTGGCCCCGCCTCTTCCTGATTGCTAATAGGTCATCTCTCTCCTGCTCATGAGCTTTATCAAACCTCGTCTTAAAACTATGTATGGTTCCTGCCTCCACTACGTCACTTTCTAGGCTATTCCACTTCCTGACAACTCTATGCTGAAGAAATCTTCCTAACATCCCTTTGACTCATAGGAGTCTTCAACTCAATTGTGACCCCTTGTTTCTGTGCCCTCTTGAACATCTTGTCTCCACCTTATCTATTCCTCGCAGTATTTTATGTCGTTATCATGTCTCCCTAACCCTCCTGTCCTCTAGTGTCGTCAGGCCGATTTCCTTAACCTTTCTTTGTAGGACAATCCCTTAGCTCTGGGACTAGTCTTGTTGCAAACCTTTGCACTTTCTCTAGTTTCTTGACGTGCTTGACCAGGTGTGGGTTCCAAACTGGTGCTGCATAGTCCAGTATGGGCCTGACGTATATGGTGTACAGAGTCTTTATGATTCCTTAGTGAGGTATTGGAACCTATTTTAGGTTTGCCAGCCGCCCTATGCTGCAGCAGTTATCTGATTAATGTGTGCCTCAGGAGATGTGCTCGGTATTATACTCACCCCAAGATCTTTATCCTTGAGTGAGGTTTGTAGTCTTTGGCCCGAGACTATGCTCTGTCTGCGGTCTTCTTTGCCCTTCCCGATCTTCATGACTTTACATTTGGCAGGGTTAAATTCAAGGAGCCAGTTACTGGACCAGGCTTGTAGCCTGTCCAGGTCTCTTTGTAGTCCTGCCTGATCCTCGACTGATTTAATTCTTCTCATTAACTTCACATCATCTGCAAACAGGGACACTTCTGAGTCTATCCCTTCCGTTATGTCATTCACATATACCAAAAACAGTACAGGTCCTAGGACTGACCCTTGTGGAACCCCACTCGTCACAGGTGCCCACTCTGACACCTCGTCACGTACCATGACTCGTTGTTGCCTCCCTGTCAGATATTATCTGATCCATTGCAGTGCCTTTCCTGTTACGTGTGCCTGATCCTCTAGCTTTTGCATTAACCTCTTGTGAGGAACTGTGTCGAACGCCTTCTTGCAGTCCAAGAAAATGCAGTCTATCGACCTCTCTCTCTCGTGTCTTACTTTTGTTACCTTGTCATAAAACTCCAGTAGGTTTGTGACACAGGATTTTCCTTCCCTGAAACCGTGCTGGTTGTCGCTTATAAGCTTGTGTCTTTCTAGGTGCTCCACCACTCTCCTCCTGATGATCTTCTCCATGACTTTGCATACTATACACGTCAGTGATACAGGTCTGTAGTTTAATGCCTTATGTCTGTCTCTTTTCTTAAAAATTGGGATTACATTTGCCATCTTACACACCTCAGGTAGTTGCCCAGTTTCAATGGATGTGTTGAAGATTTTTGTTAGTGGCACACTCAACATCTCTGCTCCCTCTCTAAGGACCCACGGAGAAATGTTGTCCGGTCCCACCGCTTTTGAGGTATCGAGTTCACATAGCAGCTTCTTTACCTCCTCCTCGTTTTTGTGTATTTCATCCAGCACTTGTGGGTATACCTCCCTATTCTGAATTCCTGGAGTCCTTCCTGTCTCCTCTGTAAATACCTCTTGGTCGTTTCTTGTGAACTCCCCACCTTCCTTCCTCAGCCTGATTACCTGGTCATTGACTGTTGTTTTCCTCCTGATGTAGCTATACAACAGCTTCGGGTCAGACTTGACTTTTGATGCTATATCATTTTCGTATGGTTGCTGAGCCTCCCTTCTTACCTGTGCATATTCGTTTCTGGCTCTTCGGCTAATATCTTTATTTTCCTGGATCCTTTGTCTTCTGTACTTTTTCCATTCTCTAGTGCACTTAGTTTTTGCCTCCCTACACCTTTGGGTGAACCAAGGACTCGTTCTGGTCTTCCCATTACTTCTGTTTCCCTTGGGGACAAACCTCTCCTCTGCCTCTTTGCATTTGGTTGTCACATATTCCATCATTTCTTTTACTGGTTTTCCTGCCAATTCTCTCTCCCACTGAACGTCTTGCAGGAAGTTCCTCATGCTTGTGTAGTCCCCCCTTTTGTAGTTTCGTTTCTCCCTTCCTATTCCTGCTTCCCTCTCCACTTGTAGCTCAACTATATAATCAAAACACAGAACGAAATGATCACTAGCTCCAAGGGGCCTTTCATACGTGATATCCTCGATGTCCAAACTACTCAAGGTGAATACTAGGTCCAGTCTTGCTGGATCATCCTCACCTCTCTCTCTGGTAGTGTCTCTAACATGTTGATTGCATGAGGTTTTCCAGTACCACGTCCATCATCTTGGCTCTCCATGATTCAGGACCCCCGTGGGGTTCCAGGTTTTCCCAATCAATCTCCTTGTGATTGAAATCACCCATAACTAGCAACTTTGCTCTCCCCGTGTGGGCTCTTCTGGCCACCTCGGCTAGTGTGTCTACCATTGCTCTGTTGCTCTCGTCGTATTCTTCTCTTGGCCTCCTGCAGTTCTGTGGCGGGTTATACATTACATCAATTACCACCTTATGGCCCTCAGACTGGATTGTTCCTACTATGTAGTCCCTTTCGCCCATTCCATCCATTCCTTCCACTTCCTCAAATCCCCACCGGTTCTTAATGAGCAGTGCAACTCCTCCTCCCCCTCTGCTCCCTCTGTCTTTCCTGAGGATTTGATATCTGGGTGGAAAGATTGCATCTGTTATCATCCTGGTGAGTTTTGTTTCTGTGAGTGCTATTATGTCTGGGGATGTCTCCTTTATTCTTTCATGCCACTCCTCACATTTATTTGTTATACCATCTGCATTTGTATACCAAACCTTCAACTTCTTTTCTAATACCGTAGTCTGGGGGGTACGTTGGGGTTGGGAAAGTGGGAGACCTGAGGAGGAACTATGGGTGGTTGGTGTGAAGGTGGAGTTTGTAATGAAGTGGGTGGAAGCATTGGGTCTGGCATGTGTGTTTTGGGTTAGATTGTTTGGTTGCATTGGGGTTGTCCAGGTTGGGGGACATCTGAAGGTGATTGAGCTTCCTCCTGAGTCTGGGTTCTCCTGTCCATCTCTCTTTCCTCCTTTTGTCTCTGTACCCTCTCTTTCAGTTTCTGTGTGTGTGTGTGTGTGTGTGTGTGTGTGAGTGTGTGTGTTTGTGTGTGAACACAGGAGAGACATAGAAGAGAACACAAAACAGAACAAAAGAGAGACATAGAAGAGAATACTGAAGAGAAATGGGGAATATAACGTTCCTAAAATGAATTATCGTATTACTCTACAAGTCGGTAAATATTAATGCATTATACATTATATAATAATGCATTATACGTTAATTAAACAGTAAGGAGGCAAAAATAACACATATATGAATAATTTCGGCCGAAAAAGAGAGAGAGAGAGAAAGAGAGAGAGAGAGAGAGAGAGAGAGAGAGAGAGAGAGAGAGAGAGAGAGAGAGAGAGAGAAAGGGTGAGAACATCACTTTAGCCGACATCCTTTACTCCTAGGAAGATTCGAGTCTGAGACATGTTCGTACTGCGTAATGATATCAACGAAATAAAGTCAGTTGATCAAATGAAATTGCTGGCCCACAGATGGCTCCAACTTCATCCTGTTCCATTCTTGTGTGTCTCATAACAATAAAAAAGGTTTTCAAATGAGATGGTGTAGGTAACAGCTCTTAACTTGTAAACAGAGTTAGGAACCTTAACCTAACCTTGTAAAAAAAAATAAGGAGAGAGAGAGAGAGAGAGAGAGAGAGAGAGAGAGAGAGAGAGAGAGAGCCAGCTCAATTCATTGCTCATGGAGCGAGATCTGAAAACCTGACACTGTGACCTGACCTGGTTCTAAGTGACCTCTAATGATCTCTTATAACATCTATTGACCTGCTGTAACATCTAAATGACCTTTTATAACCTCGATTGACCCCTAATTGCCTGTTACAACCTCTGTTTTGACCTTTAAAGACATGTTTTGACCTCTAATGACCTGTTTGGACCTTTAATGACCTATTATAATCTCTAATGACCTGTTGTGCCCTCTAATGTTCTGTTGTGACTTCTAATGATCTGTTGTAACCTCTAACGTCCTGTTGTGCCTCTAATGACCTGTTGTGACGTCTAATGACCTGTTGTGACCTCAAACCCCATTGTTGATTCTCGTAGACCTCCTGTTCATCTCTGTTATCAGTTTGCGTTTATTCCCGTACATTCAGCAGAATTTCTGTTGATCCCTGTTGACTTCTGTTGATTTTAAGTCCCTTTCTGCTGACGTCTGTACAGTCATGAGCATTTCTGTTGAATTATGTTTATTACTATCGATTTATGTTAATTCCTGTTGATTTCTGTTGATTTTAAGTCAAATTATGTTCACTTCTGTATATTCATGAGGACTGCTATTGTGATCTGTTGATCCCTGTTGACTTCTGCTGAGTGCTTGTTCATTTATGTTTATTCCTGTTGGGTTTCTGTTGACTCTTGATTATTCTTGTTTTGTTGGTTTCTGTTGATTCCTGTTGATGTCCGTTGACGCTCTATTGGAGGATATTAACCCAAGTTACCGCTTGCCAAACCTCTGTAACCTCTGTTGGCTTCTGTTGATCCCGTGGAATCGTGTTGATTCTCGTTTTGCCCTTTTTAAGCCGTGTTAACCCCATCCCCCTCACCCGTTAAGCCCTGTTGGTCCGTGTTAACCCCCTGTTAAGTCCTGTTGGTCTCTCTTTAACCCCCCCCCTCCCCCTATTTCCAAATGCTTCCAATCACCTTTGGTGACAGTGAGAACAATCAAACTACTCAAAGTTACGTTCGGAAATTTACGTTCGGAGAGTTACGTTCGGAGAGTTACGTTCAGAGAGTTACGTTCAGAGATTAACGTTTGGAAACCTACGTTCAGAAAGTTTAATTCAAGTTGCATAAAGATTTTCCAACATTATTGACGCAAGAAGTTTTCTTTTAAATTAAGCTCAAGTAAAATTAATGCAATTTATCATTATTTATTTTTGTAAACGTAACTGTAACCAAAAACAAAAATTACGTACAAAAGTAAATATCACGTAAAAAAAAAAGCCTTGACGGTACGCGCTGTTTTATTTACATTTACAGAAAATAAATAAATTCTCAATATGAGAGCATTTACCGGATACATTAAAGGAGCCAGCTGTCCAGCACCCTAGGTGTTGCACAGCTGGCTCCATCCATTCAACAGCTGGCTCCATCCATACAACAGCTGGCTCCATCCATACAACAGCTGGCTTCATCCACACAACAGCTGGCTCCGTCCATACAACAGCTGGCTTCATCCACACAACAGCTGGCTCCATCCACACAACAGCAGGCTCCGTCCACACAACAGCTGGCTCCATCCATACAACAGCTGGCTCCATCCACACAACAGCTGGCTCCATCCTTCTGGTGTTCATTTCGTTCACATTAAACTGTTTACTAAAGGTGTTTATTTCTCTAATCGTGTTCGTAATGTTTCGTATATTTATCTAGCACTTTAAGGAACGGAAAAAAAGAATGCGTTAGGTGATCGTTCTAAGAACGGAGGACGGGGGGGGGGGCAGCGGGGGAATCGTTCTAAGAACTGAGGACGGGGGGGGGGGGCAGCGGGGGAATCATTCTAAGACATCGTTCTAAGAGCGGGGAAGAAATGTAAATAAGCGTTTAAAGAGCTGGGGGGATGGGGAACGGCAAGAGCAGCTCTCTGAGAGCATAAATACAGGTGTGCATCACCTGTGGCGGGTGATACACACCTGTGGGACGTAATGCATACCTGTGGCAAGTGATACACACCTGTGGCAGGTGATACACACCAGTGACGTGATACACACCTGTAAAACGCCCAATCGATTGCCCAGTTGACGACTAGATAGCGGACAGGTAAATGCCTTTGGTGGGTTACTTTGTAGAGGTCCAGCGGCGGCAGTAAAGGAATATCGACTATTTTATGAAGGTGACGATGATTTCAACACAGATTGCAATGTCAGCGAAACTGCTCTGACTGATTGTTGTATTCTTGACCAATTAACTCTCTCTCTCTCTCTCTCTCTCTCTCTCTCTCTCTCTCTCTCTCTCTCTCTCTCTCTCTCTCTCTCTCTCTCTCCTCCGTGTTATTCATTCATACCTGCGAACTGTACTTAATAAGACGGATACCGCTATTATCAGGAATTAATATCCAGGAGTGGATAAGGTCGGCTCTTCCTTAGTACGATAAACAGAAAGCGACGGGTGTTATTATTGCCAGGCCGAGGCTGGGCGGTATACAGGGACAACCGCTGATACACCCCAACACTGGATGATACATGGGGACCCCGGGGAACAACTGGATTATACATAAAAAAAACACTGGGTAATACACCGAGGAGAGGCGCGTCATCTACTGCTTCAATCTCATCCCTACAACTCTATTGCTAAGCCGTGAGCTTTTTCCCCCCATAATGGCACTGACAAGGTCAATTTTGATATCGTCTCTTCCCTCCGACCTGTGCTCCCTCTCACGACAACACATTCATTATTATTTTTAAAGAAGGGTGACAGGTATTGAACTGTCTTAGTCAGACACCCCGGGCCGTTTGTTCAGTGGTACACTGCCTCATTATCCTGGTACACTGCCTCATTAATGTGGTACACTAACTGCCTCATTAAGGCACAAACGTACGCAGTTATGGCTCATTATAGTCACCATCAGGGAACTTTCGCCCTGATGGTGACACAATAGTAAAAACACCAAGCAAGTGAGATTATATATGGGAAATTGTTGTGATTTTTTAATGAATAGTTTAGAAATTGATAACTGTCACACTTGTGCAACTTTTGGGAGGCTTTACCGTGGAAAGGTTTTACCAGCCAGAGGTTTCTTCAGTCCATTGTGGAGAACGGTGGAGGATGAGGAGGAGGAGTTGAGGTAATCAGTCCCTAAGCCTGGAGTGGAAGTGTTCAGTCCATCAATCTTGATGGAAGGATTGATGGATTGAACATATCGACTCCAGGCTGAGGGGACTGATTACCCCATACTAGTCCTCATCATCCTCCACTGCTCTCTACACTGGACTGAAGAAGGCAGTGGCTCTCAAAACTTTTGTCCAGAATAAGATTCCCAAATACTGCACAAAGTGTCTCATTTATCAACTTGTGATGTTGGAGAAGTGAGGATTTATGAGGTGTGAGAAGCGGCTGGGACTCCACCACATGAAGTGTAGGTAAGTAAGACGCATGTGCAATGGTTAGGTATCTTTATTCCACAGTAGGCTTCTTCAGTCGAGTAAAGAGGTGGCTCACTTGCCCGTCCCCTGATTAATAGTGTAAACTCCTTCTATTAGATGTATCGCTGATTCAGGGTTTAGTGGTAACCTCGCTAGTTTTGCAGGACACCAGTGCCACCGCAGGTGCACTTTATAGACGATGGCTGCAGCTCTAGTCTAAGAGGAGATCTGCTACATGACTGGTAGCCTTGCTACATGACTGGTAGCCTTGCTACATGACTGGTAGCCTTGCTACATGACTGGTAGCCTTGCTACATGACTGGTAGCCTTGCTACATGACTGGTAGCCTTGCTACATGACTAGCAGCCTTGCTACATGACTAGTAGCCTTGCTACATGACTGGTAGCCTTGCTACATGACTGGTAGCCTTGCTACATGACTGGTAGCCTTGCTACATGACTGGTAGCCTTGCTACATGACTGGTAGCCTTGCTACATGACTGGTAGCCTCGCTACATGACTGGTAGCCTTGCTACATGACTGGTAGCCTCGCTACATGACTGGTAGCCTTGCTACATGACTGGTAGCCTCGCTACATGACTGGTAGCCTTGCTACATGACTGGTAGCCTTGCTACATGACTGGTAGCCTTGCTACATGACTGGTAGCCTTGCTACATGACTGGTAGCCTTGCTACATGACTGGTAGCCTTGCTACATGACTGGTAGCCTTGCTACATGACTAGCAGCCTTGCTACATGACTAGCAGCCTTGCTACATGATTGGTAGCCTTGCTACATGACTGGTAGCCTTGCTACATGACTGGTAGCCTTGCTACATGACTGGTAGCCTTGCTACATGACTGGTAGCCTTGCTACATGACTGGTAGCCTTGCTACATGACTGGTAGCCTTGCTACATGACTGGTAGCCTTGCTACATGACTGGTAGCCTTGCTACATGACTGGTAGCCTTGCTACATGACTGGTAGCCTTGCTACATGACTGGTAGCCTTGCTACATGACTGGTAGCCTGCTACATGACTGGTAGCCTGCTACATGACTGGTAGCCTTGCTACATGACTGGTAGCCTTGCTACATGACTGGCAGCCTTGCTACATGACTGGTAGCCTTGCTACATGACTGGTAGCCTTGCTACATGACTGGTAGCCTTGCTACATGACTGGTAGCCTCGCTACATGACTGGTAGCCTTGCTACATGACTGGTAGCCTCGCTACATGACTGGTAGCCTTGCTACATGACTGGCAGCCTTGCTACATGACTGGTAGCCTTGCTACATGACTAGCAGCCTTGCTACATGACTGGTAGCCTTGCTACATGACTGGTAGCCTGCTACATGACTGGTAGCCTTGCTACATGACTGGTAGCCTCGCTACATGACTGATAGCCTTGCTACATGACTGGTAGCCTTGCTACACTCAAGTTCTCTCTGCCTTCACTGGAGCAATGCTCTCCAATCATGCACAGGAAAACAGACAGACCGGCAGGCAACAACAACGATAATAATGGAGAGGCTAAGTATTTGGGTAATTTATCGTAGCAAGGTATTCTAACAAAAGATATTCCCGGCAAAATACCTTCTTAAGAAAAGGGTAGTCTGTCGAGAAGCTCAGGACGCCGCTAACAATATCGGTAACTGGGTTTTTTCCAGGAGATGAAAAATATTCATTGCATAATGTGGCGCTGTGAATTAATTGCAAAAATCCATTCGCTTGAATACGAAATATATATATGAACACGAAACAGCTGTACAACGCTACGTGGAGTGAAAGGAATCTGTATATTCACACTCGTTACATGTACATTAGTAATGCTGATTCATTTATGCATGAACAAGCGTAAAGGTGCACATATGTACACACACACACACACACACACACACGCTATGACTCGACCCCTGTAACCACAATTAGGTGAGTACATAGAGTGTGTGGTTGTATGTCAAAGAATATCTTAGAGGAAGGAAACAAAGAGTGACTGTCAGGAAAGAGACGTCAGAATGGGGAAGGTTAAGAAGCGGGGTGCCGCAAGGATCGGTATTAGGGCCGACACTGTTTCCGGTTTATGTGAGCCGCATTCCACGTGGGACTGAGACAGATGTATCGCTGTTTGCTGATAATGTATGACTAAAGAGGATAATAAAAAGTAGATGAGGGGAGGGAAAGGCTCATAAGGATCTGTAAAAACTGCAGGACTGGCAAGATTTGTGGTTGCTTAAATTCAAACTAAGTAAATGCAAGGTTGTGAAGACTGCGAATGAGCAAGACGATCGGAAACGGGTTAAACCTACATAATGTAATATTTATGTACCCTTAACGTTAGTCTGTATTCAAGGCCATTGTAACAAAGATTGACCTTAATCTCTGGTCAATCTTATGGAAAAGTTTGGATTCATTTTGGCCTGAGCCTGAGATTTTGTACATTAATCTTGTAATTAATGCTGGTGTTGTAAAAACAAGTTGTACATTAAGTGGGCTGTACACTAAGTGGGTTGTACACTAAGTGGGTTGTACACTAAGTGGGTTGTACACTAAGTGGCTTGTACACTAAGTGGGTTGTACACTAAGTGGGTTGTACACTAAGTGGGTTGTACACTAAGTGGGTTGTACAGGAAACCATTGATGGATGGTCTGTACAGCTGGTGTTTATGCAATGAACGACAAGTAGAATTTGCTGCTATCGGAGTACAGGAATTGCTGTTAACGGAATAGAGGAACAGCAACAGCAGCAGCAACAGTAGCAACAACAACAGCAACAGCAGCAGCAGCAGCAGCAGCAACAGCAGCAACAACAACAGCAACAGCAGCAGCAGCAGCAGCAACAGCAGCAGCAACAACAGCAGCAGCAACAACAGCAACAGCAGCAGCAGCAGCAATATTGACAGCAGTAACAGCAGTAGTAACAGCAGCAGCAATATTGACAGCAGTAACAGCAGTAGCAGTATTGACAGCAGTAACAGCAGTAGCAGTATTGACAGCAGTAACAGCAGTAGCAGTATTGACAGCAGTAACAGCAGCAGAAATATTGACAGCAGTAACAGCAGCAGCAGCAGCAGTGACAACAGCACTGAGGTACAGCAGGTGGGGGATGACAATCGTATAGCGTAATGAGAAACGCTTGATGTTTCTCACCAGGTGCTGGAGAGGGTGTTGAGGGGTGAGAGAGGTCGTGGGAGGTGTGGGGGTCGTGGGAGGTGTGGTGGTCGTGGGAAGTGTGGAGGCCGTGAGAGGTGTAGAGGTCGTGGAAATGTGTGGGGGTCGTGGGAGGTGTGAATGTCGTGGGAGGTGTGGAGGTCGTGGGAATTGTGGGGGTAGTGGGAGGTGCGCAGGTTGTGGGAGGGGTGGAGGCCGTGGGAGGAGTGGGTGTCTCAGGTGGAGGTGTGGGGGTCGTGGGAGGTGTGGGAGGGTCAGAGAAGGGGAGTGTGGAGGGGTAATGATGAAGTTACTCAAAGTTATTCAAAATTACTGAAAGATGTTCAGAGTTACTCAAGATAACACGTTACTAAAAGTTCGTCAAATTATTTCAAAGTTACGCAAAGTTATTCAAAGATAGTCAGAGAATTTCAAAGTTACGCAGCAAAGTTATTCAAAGTTAGAGTGCTGCAAATTCTTCAACTTCTCTAAATTAAGTACGTAACTTACCCGGGGAAGAAGAAGAAGAAGAAGAAGAAGAAGAAGAAGAAGAAGAAGAAGAAGAAGAAGAAGAAGAAGAAGAAGAAGAAGAAGAAGAAGAAGAAGAAGAAGAAGAAGAAGAAGAAGAAGAAGAAGAAGAAGAAGAAGAAGAAGAAGAAGAAGAAGAAGAAGAAGAAGAAGAAGAAGAAGAAGAAGAAGAAGAAGAAGAAGAAGAAGAAGAAGAAGAAGAAGAAGAAGAAGAAGAAGAAGAAGAAGAAGAAGAAGAAGAAGAAGAAGAAGAAGAAGAAGAAGAAGAAGAAGAAGAAGAAGAAGAAGAAGAAGAAGAAGAAGAAGAAGAAGAAGAAGAAGAAGAAGAAGAAGAAGAAGAAGAAGAAGAAGAAGAAGAAGAAGAAGAAGAAGAAGAAGAAGAAGAAGAAGGTCCCCACCACCACCTCCTCTCACTTCCCTCTCGTCTCCACCATCACCACCACCTCCTCTCACTTCCCTCTCGTCTCCACCGCCACCACCACCTCTCACTTCCCTCTCGTCACCACCACCACCACCTCCTCTCACTTCCCTCTCGCCTCCACCACCACCACCTCCTCTCACTTCTCTCTCGCCTCCACCGGCACCACCTCCTCTCACTTCCCTCTCGTCACCACCACCACCACCTCCTCTCACTTCCCTCTCGTCACCACCACCACCTCCTCTCACTTCCCTCTCGTCACCACCACCACCACCTCTCACTTCCCTCTCGCCACCACCACCACCACCTCTCACTTCCCTCTCGCCCCCCCCCCTCCCTGAAACAAGGTGTTGTCACCAACTTAACGTTCACCGTTACTCTTACAATTTATTCTCAAACTTTGCTAATTCCTTTCTTTCTTTTCCTGCTAAGAACATTGCTGGCCAAATCCTTCCATTATGGGCAAGGCACAAAGATGCTTCTCTCAAAGTCCTTCTAATATAGGGGCAAAGAAGCTAATTTAGAAAGTGGATGTACTATATATATGCAAAACAACGGGAAGAGTTGATTGATAGCTCTAGGCCTTTCGTGTTGCAATCAACACATCATCAGGAGCTTGCAATGATGCAGAAATGAGGAGAAGGTCCAAGCAAGTACGGTCAAAAGGAACGTCCTTGCTGGAGTGAGGAAGAGAGAAGGGAGGCAGAAAGTGCCACAGGTATATATACTATATATATATATATATATATATATATATATATATATATATTATATATATATATATATGTATATATATTGTGTGTGTGTGTGTGTGTAAGTGTGTGTACTCACCTAGTTGTGGTTTCAGGGGTCGATTCATAGCTCTTGGACCCGCCTCTTCACTGGCGGCTACTATGTCACTCTTCCTGCTCCAAGAGCTTTATCGTCACCTCTTCCACTACATCACTTCCCAAACTATTCCACTTCCCGACTACTCTGTGACTAAAGAAATACTTCCTAACATCCCTGTGATTCATCTGAGTCTTCAACTTCCAACTGTGTCCCCTTGTTTCTGTGTCCCATCTCTGCAACATTCTTTTTCTATCAACCTTGTCTATTCCTCTCAGTATTTCATATGTCGTTATCATATCCCCCTATCTCTTCTGTTCTCCAGTGTCATTAGGTTGATTTCCCTTAACCTCTCCTCGTAGGACATACCCCTTAGCTCCGGGACTAGTCTTGTTACAAACCTTTGCGCTTTCTCTAATTTTCTTACGTGATTGGCTAGGTGTGGGTTCCAAATTGGTGATGCATACTCCAATATAGGCCTAACGTACCTAGTGTACAGGGTCCTGAACGATTCCTTATTGAGATGTCGGAATGCTATTATGAGGTTTGCTAGGCGGCCGGTGTGTGTGTGTGTGTGTGTGTGTGTGTGTGTGTGTGTGTGTGTGTGTGTGTGTGTGTGTGTGTGTGTATTTTGTATGGGAGAGGGTGTGTTGTGTAGTGAATGTGGGTGTATGTGGATGTAAGTGGATGGAGGGTGGGTGCAGGTGTGGGTGACCCACTCCCTTCTATCACCCACTCCCCACTAACATAAAGGCACACCATGCAAGGGAGCCCTGATAATTCTGCAACAAATTGCAAATTGGTGGAGAGGGGCAGGGTCGGTGGGTTGTGGTGGGTTGTGCTGGGTTCTGGTGGGTTGTGGTGGGTTGTGCTGGGTTGTGCTGGGTTGTGCTGGTTCTGGTGGGTTCTGGTGGGTTGTAGTGAGGCGTGATGGGGTTGTGGTGGGTTTTGAGGGTTGTGTTGTGTTATTGAGTGTTGTCGTGGGTTACGGTGGGTTGTGGTGGGTTATGGAAGCCTGTGGTGGGTTGGAGTGGGTTGTCATTCCAAGACTCCTTTATTTTAACACGAGTTAATATTTACACTTAACATTATTTTACTCTCATTATTTTATTATCACTATGTTAATATTATTATCTTACAATCAATATATTACTGCAACAATCAGAACACTTCATCAGAACACTGCAACAATCAGAACACTTCATCAGAACACTTTATCAGAACACTACAACAATCAGAGCACTCATCAGAACACTGCCTGTAACACTGCAACAATCAGAAAACTGCCTGTAACACTGCAACAATCAGAACACTGCCTGTAACACTGAAACAATCAGAACACTGCCTGTAACACTGCAATAATCAGAACACCGAAACAATCAGAACACTTCCTGTAACACTACAACAATCAGAACACTTCCTATAACACTGCAACAATCAGAACACTGCCTGTAACACTGAAACAATCAGAACACTGCCTGTAACACTACAATAATCAGAACACTGAAACAATCAGAACAGTGCCTATAACACTATAACAATCAGAACACTGTAACACTGCAACAATCAGAACACTGTAACACTGCAACAATCAGAACACTGTAACACTGCAACAATCAGAACACTGTAACACTGCAACAATCAGAACACTGTAACACTGCAACAATCAGAACACTGTAACACTGCAACAATCAGAACAATGTAGCACTGCAACAATCAGAACACTGTAACACTGCAACAATCAGAACACTGTAACATTGCAAAAATCAGAACACTGTAACACTGCAACAATCAGAACACTGTAACACTGCAACAATCAGAACACTGTAACACTGCAACAATCAGAACACTGTAACACTGCAACAATCAGAACACTGTAACACTGCAACAATCAGAACACTGTAACACTGCAACAATCAGAACATAATAGTACATGCAACAATCAGAACATTAACACTGCAACAATCAGAACACTGTAACACTGCAACA
Source organism: Cherax destructor (assembly GCA_009830355.1). NCBI lineage: Eukaryota > Metazoa > Arthropoda > Malacostraca > Decapoda > Parastacidae > Cherax > Cherax destructor. The sequence goes on from WNWK01003182.1 coordinate 45,418, forward strand.
ATCAGAACACTGTAACACTGCAACAATCAGAACACTGTAACACTGCAACAATCAGAACACTGTAACACTGCAACAATCAGAACACTGTAACACTGCAACAATCAGAACACTGTAACACTGCAACAATCAGAACACTGTAACACTGCAACAATCAGAACACTGTAACACTGCAACAATCAGAACACTGTAACACTGCAACAATCAGAACACTGTAACACTGCAACAATCAGAACACTGTAACACTGCAACAATCAGAACACTGTAACACTGCAACAATCAGAACACTGTAACACTGCAACAATCAGAACACTGTAACACTGCAACAATCAGAACACTGTAACACTGCAACAATCAGAACACTGTAACACTGCAACAATCAGAACACTGTAACACTGCAACAATCAGAACACTGTAACACTGCAACAATCAGAACACTGTAACACTGCAACAATCAGAACACTGCCCCCCAAATATTAAGTAAAAACTGAAACTGATTTAATCTTCCTGATTTAATAACCCATAGACAAGCCTGGATTATCCAAAGGGGAAGAGGGATTATTAATCCCCCTCTCTCCCACCAGGATTATTAATCCCATAAAAGCACTGATTAAATCCACACCCTCTCAGGGTTTAAATCCACACCTTTCCAGGGCTTAAATCCACACCCTCCCAGGGCTTAAATCCGCACCCTCCCAGGGCTTAAATCCACACCCTCCCAGGGCTTAAATCCACACCCTCCCAGGGCTTAAATCCACACCCTCCCTTGGCTTAAATCTACAGTCTTTTATCAAGATTGATGGACTGAACAGATCGACTCCAGGCTGAGGGACTGATTACCTCAAACTCCTCCTCATCTTCCACCGTTCATCTCTTTACTGGACTGAGGAATCCCCTGGTCGGCGTAACGTTTCTACAATAAAGACAACCCAAGTGTTGTGCAAGTGTCTGAGTCATCAGTCTCTCTCATATTGTGGGAATTCATTGGGTATATATAATTGTTTTGGGTGTGGATTTAAATAATGCTTTTGTGGGATTATTAGTACTAGGGATTGTGGATTTAAACCCTGGGAGGGTGTGGATTTAAACCCTGGGAGGTGTTGATTTAAACTTTGGGGATGTGTGGATTTAAACCCTGGGAGGGTGTGGATTTAAACCCTGGGAGGTGTGGATTTAAATCCAGGGAAGGAGTGGATTTAAACACTGGGAAGGTGTGGATTTAAACCTTGGGAGTGTGTGGATTTAAACCTTGGGAGTGTGTGGATTTAAACCTTGGGAGGGTGTGGATTTAAACCTTGGGAGTGTGTGGATTTAAACCTTGGGAGTGTGTGGATTTAAACCTTGGGAGTGTGTGGATTTAAACCTTGGAGGTGTGTAGATTTAAATCCTGGGGTATGTGGATTTAATCAGTGTTTTGTGGGATTACATTAATATGAGAGAGAGTGTCTAGACTGTCCCAGAAAGAATTGTGTTTACACTAAACAAAAAAAAATCCCCATTGGAAAACTGAAAAATTCTACCCCACTCCCACACTAATACATTTTCTAAATCTAATTCAATATAGTAATTGGAGTTTAGGATTTTGATGTTATGTGTTTAGTGTAAAATAAAAATATAAATTGGAATTTCTTAAGTTGTGGGTAATGGACGGAGGTACGAGCCTTCACGTCGGTCCACACACTTAGCTGTTGTTTTTGTTGTTGTAGCGCTTGTTATTGTTCCTGCTGTTGTTGTTGTTGCTGCTGTTGTTGTTGTTGTTGTTGTTGCTGCTGCTGTTGCTGTTGTTGTTGCCGTTGTTGTTGTCGCTGCTGCTGTTGTTGCTCTTTGTTGTTGTATTTGTTGTGTTTGTTGTTGCTGCTATTGTGTTTGTTGTTCTTCTTGTTGTTGCTGCTATTGTTATTGTTGCTGATATTGCTGCTGCTGCTGCTGCTGTTGTTGTTGTATGTTTGTTATTGTTGTTGTTGTTGCTATTGTTGTTCTTGTTCTTGTTGCTTCTGCTGTTGTGCTAGTTCTAAAAGCAGAAGCAGTAGCAGAAACAATAGAATAATAGCAGTACCAGCAAATAATAATAGTAGTAGTAACAGTATTAGATGTTATAGTAGTACTGCAGTAGTAGTAGTAGTAGTAGTAGTAACACTAATACTAGTAATACTAGTAGTAGTAATAGTAGTAGTAGTAATATGACTAGTAGTAGTAGTGGAACATGTTCTTCTATTTGGAGAGTAGCTATTATTGACCACCTTCTGAGAATTCCTCTACCACACAACTGCTTAAATAAGACATCAGCCTGACACGAAACTTCCTTTACACGAAATTAGGGGAATACGAATTATTCAAGGATTAGCTAATGAGTCAGAATTATTTAAAGGTGAGGCTGGTTAGTTCCTCAGAATTTTACATTCGATGCTGCAGTACACAGCCTAAAGCCCGACTCCTATACCAATGTTCTGGTGTGTCTTAAGTGTTGTAGTTCCATACTGAGGAATTAGAGGCTGTTTTAATGCTTGTTCTTGATGGTTAGACCAGCGTCTGCCTGAGGATCTTCAGAGATAGATAAACTATGGCCGTCGTCCTTTAGATAAATTATAGATGTCTCCCTTTAAATGAGTCGGCTGTGGAGCCGTTTTCTACATATACGGAAAATTCCTAAGACGATTGCCACATATATCTAGAATGTAAAGTCTTTTATATCATATCGAAGTCTTGTCACTAATGTCACGTTTGTTAGGTTATTGTGCGCTGGCTGTCTTCTAATGATTTAATGTTCAATATTTGTAGCACTGGGTATTGGTATGCCTGGGGGCACTTGCTGCCTCCTGTCTCTCTCTACCTCCTCTTTTCTGCAACATTGAAAGCTCTTGATGACGTGTTGATTGCAACACGAAAGGTCTAGAGCTATCATTCAACTCCACTTGTAGTTGTTCTGCACACACACACACACACACACACACACACATATATATATATATATATATATATATACGTATATATATATACACCTTTGTATGAAACGGATATACCACGTGTTTAATACATGAATAACTGGTATCAAACAATACACTCATAACGCTTGGTATATGTTTATCGCGAGAATTGGGTTAACGCACTTCGCGACGCGAAATTGGCACAGCTCGCGCTTTTTGGAAAATCATTTGTATAGCCCCAAAAATTGATGCAACAAATTCGGTATTGATGCAAAAGAGAGATGGATTTATAATGAATGTTAAACGAGTTTGTGTTGATGACCATTGATTGCTTAGCATTGAACGCGCTGAACGCTGATTAAATAGCATTGAACGCGTTGAACACTGATTAAAAAGCATTGAACGCGCTGAACACTGACTGCATAGCACCGAACGCTCAACGATGAACACTGCATAGCACTGAACATGCTGAACATTGATGCATAGGACTGAACATACTGAACATTGATGAATAGCACTGAATATGCTGAACAGTGATGTATAGTACTAAACATGCTGAAGTGATGTATAGCACTGAATATGCTGAACATTGATGCATAGCACTGAACATGCTGAACAGTGATGTATAGCACTGAACATGCTGAACAGTGATGCATAGCACTGAACATGCTGAACAGTGATGTATAGCACTGAACATGCTGAACAGTGATGTATAGCACTAAACATGCTGAACAGTGATGTATAGCACTGAACATGCTGAACATTGATGCATAGCACTGATCATGCTGAACAGTGATGTATAGCACTGAACATGCTGAACATTGATGCATAGCACTGAACATGCTGAACAGTGATGTATAGCGCTGAACATGCTGAACAGTGATGTATAGCACTAAACATGCTGAACAGTGATGTATAGCACTGAACATGCTGAACATTGATACATAGCACTGAACATGCTGAACAGTGATGCTAAACACTGAACATGCTGAACAGTGATGCATAGCACTGAACATGCTGAACATTGATGAATTGCAATGAACATGCTGAACATTGATGAATTGCACTGAACATGCTGAACATTGATGCATAGCACTGAACATGCTGAACATTGATGTATAGCACTGAACATGCTGAACAGTGAATCATAGCACTGAACATGCTGAACAGTGATGTATAGCACTGAACATGCTGAAGTGATGTATAGCACTGAACATGCTGAACAGTGATGTATAGCACTGAACATGCTGAACATTGATGCATAGCATTGAACATGCTGAACATTGATGCATAGCACTGAACATGCTGAACAGTGATGCATAGCACTGAACATGCTGAATAGTGATGCATAGCACTGAACATGCTGAACATTGATGCATAGCACTGAACATGCTGAACATTGATGCATAGCACTGAACATGCTGAACATTGATGTATAGCACTGAACATGCTGAACAGTGATGCATAGCACTGAACATGCTGAACATGATGCATAGCACTGAACATGCTGAACATGATGCATAGCACTGAACATGCTGAACAGTGATGCATAGCACTGAACATGCTGAACATTGATGCATAGCACTGAACATGCTGAACATTGATGTATAGCACTGAACATGCTGAATAGTGATGCATAGCACTGAACATGCTGAACATTGATGCATAGCACTGAACATGCTGAACAGTGATGTATAGCACTGAACATGCTGAACATTGATGCATAGCACTGAACATGCTGAACAGTGATGTATAGCACTGAACATGCTGAACAGTGATGCATAGCACTGAACATGCTGAACATTGATGTATAGCACTGAACATGCTGAACAGTGATGCGTAGCACTGTACATGCTGAACAGTGATGTATAGCACTGAACATACTGAACAGTGATGTATAGCACTGAACATGCTGAACATTATGCATAGCATGACTGCTGAAATGATGCATAGCAACATGCTGAACATTGATGCATAGCATTGAACATGCTGAACATTGATGTATAGCACTGAACATGCTGAACATTGATGCATAGCATTGAACATGCTGAACATTGATGTATAGCACTGAACATGCTGAACATTGATGCATACTGCTGAGCATGCTGAACAGTGATGCATAACACTGAACATGCTGAACAGTGATGCATAACACTGAACATGCTGAACATTGATGTATAGCACTGAACATGCTGAACATTGATGCATAGCACTGAACATGCTGAACAGTGATGTATAGAACTAAACATGCTGAACATTGATGTATTGCACTGAACATGCTGAACAGTGATGCATAGCACTGAACATGCTGAACAGTGATGTATAGCACTGAACATGCTGAACATTGATGTATTGCACTGAACATGCTGAACATTGATGCATAGCACTGAACATGCTGAACATTGATGTATAGCACTGAACATGCTGAAGAGTGAAGCATAGCACTGAACATGCTGAACAGTGATGTATTGCACTGAACATGCTGAACATTGATGCATAACATTGAACATGCTGAACATTGATGATACATTGAACATGCTGAACATGATGCATAACACTGACTACAGTGATCAACACTGAACATGCTGAACAGTGATGCATAGCACTGAACATGCTGAACATGATGATGCATGAACATGCTGAACATTGATGATGCATGAACATGCTGAACATTGATGCATAGACTGAAATGCTGAACATTGATGATAGCACTGAACATGCTGAACATGATCATAGCATGAACATGCTGAACAGTGATGATACACTGAACATGCTGAAGTGATGATAGCACTGAACATGCTGAACAGTGATGTATAGCACTGAACATGCTGAACATTGATGCATAGCATGAACATGCTGAACATTGATGCATAGCACTGAACATGCTGAACAGTGATGATACACTGAACATGCTGAAAGTGATGATAGACGACATTGAAACATGCTGAACAGTGAATGTCATAGCACTGAACATGCTGAACAGTGATGTATAGCACTGAACATGCTGAACATGATGCATAGCACTGAACATCTGAACAGTGATGCATAGCACTGAACATGCTGAACATGATGCATAGCACTGAACATGCTGAACATTGATGCATAGCACTGAACATGCTGAACATGATGCATAGCACTGAACATGCTGAACATGATGATAGCACTGAACATGCTGAACAGTGATGTATAGCACTGAACATGCTGAACATGATGATAGCACTGAACATGCTGAACATGATGTATAGCATGAACATGCTGAACATGATGCTAGCACTGAACATCTGAACAGTGATGATAGCACTGAACATGCTGAACAGTGATGCATAGCACTGAACATCTGAAATGATGATAGCACTGAACATCTGAACATTGATGATAGCACTGAACATGCTGAACATTGATGATAGCACTGAACATGCTGAACAGTGATGCATAGCACTGAACATGCTGAACATTGATGTATAGCACTGAACATGCTGAACAGTGATGTATAGCACTGAACATGCTGAACAGTGATGTATAGCACTGAACATGCTGAACAGTGATGTATAGCACTGAACATGCTGAACAGTGATGTATAGCACTGAACATGCTGAACAGTGATGTATAGCACTGAACATGCTGAACATTGATGCATAGCACTGAACATACTGAACAGTGATGCATAGCACTGAACATGCTGAACAGTGATGCATAGCACTGAACATGCTGAACATTGATGCATAGCACTGAACATGCTGAACAGTGATGCATAGCACTGAACATACTGAACAGTGATGTATAGCACTGAACATGCTGAACAGTGATGCATAGCACTGAAGATACTGAACAGTGATGTATAGCACTGAACATACTGAACAGTGATGCATAGCACTGAACATGCTGAACAGTGATGCATAGCACTGACGGCATCAATGCACAAATATCCCAGAAATCGGAGACGTATCGGTCCGTTTATGGACCGTCAAGTCCCGGACTTTATTTGTGGAAGTGTGAATTGTTCCATCTACGGCAGTTTTACCTATTATTTTTGTGGCAATAATTGTAAATTGGTTGAGCGAAAAAATTGGTTGAACTTTAAATTGTTAGAACGTAAAATTGGTCGAAGGCAAAATTGGTGGTGTCTAAAATAGGATCCACAGAAAATAGGTTCAACACAAAAAAAATAATGAATTTATTACAGAAATGAGATCATGAAAAAAAAATAGGATAATAATGGAACAATTATAATAATTAACTCAGTATAAATTAAAATAATCGGACATAATAGGATAACTACAAAATAGAAAAATTGCAAATTAATTTGAATGCAATTCGGGATAATTGGAAAATTTTATAATTGCAAAATTGGTGTAAGAAGAAATGGGTTAATAGACAAAACACAAATCTGCTGTATGAGAATTCACTGCAAAGTTCACTACAAAATTCACTGCAAATTTCACTACAAAATTCACTGCAAATTTTACTAAATGAAACACTGAATTACCTTTCTCACTAAACGAGACACAAGATTATATCTCACTAAACGAGACACAAGATTATCTCTCACTAAACGAGAGACAGTATTATTTCTCACTAAACGAGAGAAAGTATTATTTCTCACTAAACGAGAGACAGTATTATCTCTCTCACTAAACGAGACACAAGATTATTTCTCACTAAACGAGAGAAAGTATTATTTCTCACTAAACGAGAGACAGTATTATCTCTCTCACTAAACGAGACACAAGATTATCTCTCACTAAACGAGACACAAGATTATCTCTCACTAAACGAGATACAGTAGTATCTCTCCCTCTATACGAGGCACAAGAGACAGAGATATAATTTTTTTGGCAAGGCAAAACAGAACAAATGATTACAAGGAAAACGTCAACACAACCGCCATTTATTCACTTTGAAGGGAGGAAGAAGACTGGAGAAGAAGAGGGGTTAGAGAGGAGGAGGAGGAGGAGGAGGAGGAGGAGGAGGAGGAGGAGGAGGAGGAGGGGAGGAGGAGAAGGAGGAGGAAGGAAGGGGAAGGTTGGGAATGAGAGGGGAAGAAGTAGCAAACTGGGAGGAGGAGAGAGTATGAAAGAGGGGAGACAGAGAAGAGAGGATAGGAATGGAGATTTAACTTACGAGAGAAAGAGGGAAGAGGAGGAAAAGGGGTAGAAAAAATAGAGAAATAGAGAGAGAAAGAGAGGGAGAGAAGCGATCCACTAGCTGTCAACTGCTACTATTCTGAAGGTTGAATATTTCAACTCGGCCGACCTTTCTCAGATATATATTATGTACGTGGTTATATTTCATTATGTACGTAGATATATATGTGCGTAGACATACTTGTACGTATGTATACTTCTCCAGGCTCTAGAAATCGATAATAGTACCTAGGGCGTACCTTACCGCATACTATCGAACCTATTTACTTCCAAGGAGAACCTACTGCCGCTAGAAACATGAGAAAATCAAAAAAGAAAACCCAGAAGGCTCTCTCCCTACCCTTTCCCACTTAGCTGTAGGCAGCAGACACTGAGCCAATGTTCCAGCACGCTACGTAAGGTCTGTCTCGGGGGTTAAGTCTATAAATCCATTGTACATTAAAATCGTGAGGACTTTAATCCCTAAAATAGGGATTAAAGAAAACTCTCAGTGTATAAACACTGAGATATATACACATAACACACACACACACACACACACATGACTAGTGAAGAGGCGGGGCTTGGAGCAGTGACTTGACCCCTGTAACCATAACTAGGTGAGCAACAAGGAGAGTACACACGCACGCGCACACACACACACACACATAATTATATATATATATATATATATATATATATATATATATATATATATATATATATATATATATATATATATATATATTATATTATATTTATATTATATATATATTTTATAGTCCTTGTCTTACATCTTCCTTTCTTCTTATTCATATCTCCTCTCATTCCTATTCTATTACATACTCGCCGCTCTCTAGTCACGATTGTTGTAGCGCTCTTTCATTACCTTCCCCGCCGATATAATGACGTATGCGTGTGCGTGCGTGTGTGTGTGTGTGTGTGTGTGTGTGTGTGTGTGTGTGTGTGTGTGTGTGTGTGTGTGTGTGTGTGTGTGTGTGTGTGTGTGTGTGTGTTTATTTACATTTCTGAGCCTCAGGACTTTGCATTTGTCTATGTTGAACTGCATTTGCCAGTTTTCTGACCATGGCATGAGCTTGTTCTAAATCCTCCTGAATTACGGTGGCATCTTCTATGGAATCAATAATTCTGCCTATTTTTGTACGGTCAGCGAATTTGCTCATATCACTTGTTATTCCCTCGTCAAGGTCATTAATGTATATTATAAACAACAATGGGCCTAAAACTGATCCCTGTGGAACGCCACTTGTGACTGTTCCCTACTCAGATTTCACCCCATTTATGCAGACACTCTGCTACCTGTTGGTGAACCACGTCTCGATCCATGACAGGACTTTTCCTTCAATACCATGAGCTGACACTTTCTCTAAATGTCTTTTGTGTGGTATTCTATTAAAAGTCTTACTAAAATCCAAATAAATAATATCATATTCTTTACCATGATCAAAGGCTTGGAATGCTTTACCGAAGAATGTCAGTAAATTAGTCAGGCAGGAAGGGCCCCTCGTGAATCCAAGTTAAGAATTATAGATCAAAATAGGTTTATCAAGATGGTTTCTTATAATATCAGCTATAATTGACTCTAGACATTTGCCTACAACTGAAGTCAGGTTTAATAGCGGTAATATATCTGAGAGATATATTAAAAGGGTTAGTTAATCGTTCACAAAGTTCCCTTTTGGACTCTTTAAGAATCCTTGAAAAAAGCTCCCAGGGCCCGGGGATTTATTTTGTTTTAATCGGTCAACCTGTATATCTCTCAGTGTATATACACTGAGAGATATACACTTCTCAGTGTATATACATTGAGAGATATACACTTTTCAGTATATATACATTGAGAGATATACACTTCTCAGTGTATATACATTGAGAGATATACACTTCTTAGTGTATATACATTGAGAGATATACACTTCTCAGTGTATATACATTGAGAGATATACACTTTAGTGTATATACATTGAGAGATATACACTTCTCAGTGTATATACATTGAGAGATATACACTTCTCAGTGTATATACACAGAGATATACACTTCTCAGTGTATATACACTGAGAGATATACACTTTTCAGAGTATATACACTGAGAGATATACACTTCTCAGAGTATATACACTAAGAGAAGACAGTTAGGAACCTGTTGCAGCTGCCACGGTATTGTTAGTTGTGAATTATTGAAGCCACGGTATTGTGGGTTAGTTGGAAATTGTTCCAGCCACGGTATTGTGGGTTAGTTGGAAATTGTTCCAGCCACGGTATTGTGGGTTAGTTGGGAATTGTTCCAGCCACAGTATTGTGGGTTAGTTGAGAATTGTTCCAGCCACGGTACCGTGGGTTAGTTGGTAATTGTTCCAGCCACGGTATTGTGGGTTAGTTGAGAATTGTTCCAGCCACGGTATTGTGGGTTAGTTGAGAATTGTTCCAGCCACAGTATTGTGAAGTTAGTTGGAAATTGTTCCAGCCACGGTAATGTTATTTCATTTCAATATTATAAGAGAATATTTTATTGTTCAGATTTGGAACAAATTTTTGTTTAAGTGAACATTACTATAGATCTCTCAGGACTTGTTCAGCATGAACAATATCCGTTTTTTACGTGTTCCCAATAATTGTTTGAATGAATTGATGCGGGTAGTGAACTGTTGCGGGTAGTCAATTGTATCTGAGGTTGTGGTAAGCCCGTGCGGGTTATTCGGGGTACGGAGGGCTGCAAGCTCGATCCTCCTGCCACTCACTGCGGGTCCCGTGTCTCTGATCACTCATATTGTTGCTGTCCACCAGAAGTTACAGTAGTAGTAGTATTAGTTGTAGTAGTAGTAGTGGTGGTAGTAGTAGTGGTGGTAGGTAGCAGTAGTAGTAGCAGTAGTAGTAGCAGTAATAGTAGTAGTAGTAGTAGTAGTAGTAGTAGTGCAGCAGCAGAGTGCAGCAGAGAGCAGCAGCGTAGCAGTAGTAGCAGCAGCAGCAGAGCTAGCAGTAGCAGCAGTAAGCAGAGGCAGTAGCAGAGTCAGAGTAGAGTCAGCAGCAGCAGCAGCAGCAGCGCAGCAGCAGATGCAGCAGAGTCAGCAGCAGCAGAGCAGCAGTAGTAGCGCTAGCAGCAGCAGCAGTAGAGCAGTGCAGCAGCAGTCAGCAGCAGCAGCAGAGCAGAGAGAGAGTGAGTGAGAGAGTGGAAAGAAGTAGAGAAGATAGGAGAGAGAGAATGGAGAGAGGGAAGAAGAGAACAAGGCGAACCAAGAGAGGAGGACGAGGAGAGAGGAGTGGTAGAGAGAGGAAAGAGAGAGGGAGAGAGAGTGCAGGGAGAGAGGAGAGGAGGAGGGCACAGTAGAGAGCGTAGAGTGGGTAAGGTAGAGGGTAGTAGTAGGGGGAGGTATAGTTAGAGAGTGTAATAGTAGAAGTGGGTGATGGTAGTGGGTAGTAGTAGGATAGTTGTAGTAGTATATAGTAGTATGGTAGAGTAGTGCTAGTAGTAGTAGTAGTAGTATATAAATGGTAGTAGTAGTAGTAGTAGTAGTAAGTGGTACTAAAGCATGACTATACTAATAATAGTATTGGCCAGTGTTGATAGAAATATAGGCTAAACGTTGAATTATACCAACAGGTCCGCCACTAGCACAAGCATATATAATTTCAAAGAGGTAAGCAGCCCTCAGGGATGGGAAGCGCCCCCTCAGGAGTGTAGTAGCCTCCAGTATAATGTGCGTAGTAGGTTAATATGAGTGGAATGAGGTAATAGTGAGTGGTAAGTGATGTGGTAGTAGTGTAAGTAGTGAGTAATGTAGTAGTATGTGGTAAGTAAGTAGTACAGTAGTGTACAGTAGTGGATAAGTAATAGACAGTAGTAGTAAGTGGTAGAGTAGTGGTCAGTAGTGGTGCAGTAGTAGTACAGTAGATGGTACAGTAGTGGTACAGTAGTGGTACAGAGTGCAGTGAGTAGCAGTAGGGTAAGTGGACAGTAGGAGACAGTGTGGTAGTGGAGTACAGTAGTGTGGTAGCTGGTAGGTAAGTGGGTGCAGTGAGGTACAGTGGTAGTATAGGCGTGGCAGTAGTGAGTCAGTAGTGAGCAAGTGAGTGGTCAGTGGTAGTAGATGGTAGTGGTATAGTAGTGGTCAGTAGAGGTATAGTGTGGTCAGCAGTAATACATTGATTAGTAGTGGTACAGCAGAGAACGTGATGGTCAGTGAGTATACAGTAGTGATAGTGTAGTATATACAGTGATAGGTAGCAGTAAGAGTACAGTAGTAGTGTAAGATGTAGTAGTAACTGTGGTGGTACAGTGTAGTGTATACTGAATTGAAGTAACGTGGGCATGAACTCAAGTCACATAGAAAATATTGGGCCCAGTGTTGAATAGGAAATTATAGGTCTATAACGCCCTTGAATTATACACAAACAGGTCCGCCACATACGCACAAGCAATATATAATTTTCAGGGGGGTAAGCTGCCCTCAGGAGGGTAGCGCCCTCCCAGGGAGTGGTAGCCCTCCAGTATATTAACTCGTGCTGTCAATAGGATTAAATATGAACGTGGAATTGAGGGTACAATGATGTGGTACAGTGATGTGGTACAGTGATGTGGTACAGTAATGTGGTACAGTAATGTAGTACAGTAATGTGGTACAGTAATGTAGTACAGTAATGTGGTACAGTGATGTGGTACAGTAATGTGGTACAGTAATGTGGTACAGTAATGTGGTACAGTAATGTGGTACAGTAATGTAGTACAGTAATGTAGTACAGTAATGTGGTACAGTGATGTGGTACAGTAATGTGGTACAGTAATGTGGTACAGTGATGTGATACAGTAATGTGGTACAGTAATGTGGTACAGTGATGTACTACAGTGATGTAGTACAGTAGTGTGGCACAGTAGTGTGGTACAGTGGTGAGGTAAAGTGGTGTGACAGCGTGTGGTACAGTGATGTGGTATAGTGGGGGTACAATGATGTACTACAGTGATGTGGTACAGTGATGTACTACAGTGATGTGGTACAGTGTGGTGGTACAGTGGTGTGGTATAGTGATGTGGTACAGTGATGAGGTACAGTGGTGTGGTACAGTGATGTAATACAGTGGTGTGATATAGTGATGTGGTACAGTAATGAGATACAGTGATGTGGTACAGTGATGTATTACAGTGATGTGGTACTGTGATGTACTACAGTGATGAGGTACAGTAATGAGGTACAGTGGTGTGGTACAGTGGTGTGGTGTAATGGTGTGGTACAGTGGTGTGGTGTAGTGATGTGGTACAGTAGAGTGGTACAGTGATGAGGTACAGTGATGAGGTACAGTAGAGTGGTACAGTGATGAGGTACAGTGTTGTGGCATAGTGATGAGGTACAGTGTGTGGTATAGTGGTGTGGTACAGTGGTGTGGTATAGTGATGAGGTACAGTGGTGTAGTATAGTGATGTGGTACAGTGGTGTGGTATAGTGATGAGGTACAGTGATGTAGTATAGTGATGTGGTACAGTGATGAGGTACAGTGGTGTGGTACAGTGATGTGGTACAGTAATGTGGTACAGTGATGTGGTACAGTAATGTAGTACAGTAATATGGTACAGTAATGTAGTACAGTGATGTGGTACAGTGATGTAATACAGTAGTGTGGCACAGTAGTGTGGTACAGTGGTGAGGTAAAGTGGTGTTGTACAGTGGTGTGGTACAGTGATGTGGTATAGTGGTGTGGTACAATGATGTACTACAGTGATGTGGTACAGTGATGTACTACAGTGATGTGGTACAGTGATGTGGTACAGTGGTGTGGTATAGTGATGTGGTACAGTGATGCGCTACAGTGACGCAGTACAGTGATGCGCTACAGTGACGCAGTACAGTGATGCACTACAGTGACACAGTAAAATGTGCTACAGTGACACAGTACAGTGATGCGCTACAGTTACGCAGTACAGTGATGTGCTACAGTGACGCAGTACAGTGATGTGCTACAGTGACGCAGTACAGTGATGTGCTACAGTGACGCAGTACAGTGATGCGATACAGTGACGCAGTAAAACATGCTACAGTGACAGTACAGTGATGTACTACAGTGACCCAGTACAGTGATGTGCTATAGTGACAGAACAGTGATGTACTACAGTGACACAGTACAGTGATGTGCTACAGTTACACAGTACAGTGATGTGCTACAGTTACACAGTACAGTGATGTGCTACAGTTACACAGTACAGTGATGTGCTACAGTGACGCAGTACAGTGATGTGCTACAGTGACGCAGTACAGTGATGTGCTACAGTGACGCAGTACAGTGATGTGCTACAGTTACACAGTACAGTGATGTGCTACAGTTACACAGTACAGTGATGTGCTACAGTGACGCAGTACAGTGATGTGCTACAGTGACGCAGTACAGTGATGTGCTACAGTAGTCTGCTGTGCGGAGTTTCAACAAAGATCTCACTCATGTTTATGTTGCTTCTTCTGCTGCGAGGTTTCCAAATGGTCAGTTTTTAAGGTTCTTGAATCACTTTGTATCTCATATAGTCCCTCCAGCTTTAGTGCTACAAGCCTGAGTGCTACAAGCCTGAGTGCTACAAGTTTGAGTGCTACAAGCCTGAGTGCTACAAGTTTGAGTGCTACAAGCCTGAGTGCTACAAGTTTGAGTGCTACAAGCCTGAGTGCTACAAGCTTGAGTGCTACAAGCTTTAGTGCAACAAGCCTGAGTGATACAAGCTTGAGTGCTACAAGCTTGAGTGTTACAAGCTTGAATGCTACAAGTTTGAGTGCTACAAGCTTGAGTGCTACAAGCTTGAGTGCTACAAGCTTGAGTGCCACAAGCCTGAGTGCTACAAGCTTGAGTGCTACAAGCCTGAGTGTTACAAGCTTGAGTGCTACAAGTTTGAGTGCTACAAGCCTGAGTGCTACAAGCTTGAGTGCTACAAGCTTGAATGCTACAAGTTTGAGTGCTACAAATTTGAATGCTGCAAGCTTGAGTGCTACAAGCTTGAGTGCTACAAGCTTGAGTGCTACAAGCTTGAATGCTGCAAGCTTGAATGCTAGAAGCTTGAGAGCTACAAGCTTGAGTGCTACAAGCTTATATGCTACAAGCTTCAGTGCTACAAGCTTGAGTGCTGCAAGCTTCAGTGCTACAAGCTTCAGTGCTACAAGCTTCAGTGCTGCAAGCTTGAATGCTAGAAGTTTGAGTGCTACAAGTTTGAGTACTACAATCTTGAATGCTACAAGCTTGAATGCTACAAGTTTGAGTACTACAAGCTTGAATGCTACAAGCTTGAGTGCTACAAACTTGAGTGCTACAAGCTTCAGTGCTACAAGCTTCAGTGCTACAAGCCTGGGTTCTACAAGCTTGAGTGCTACAAGCTTGAGTGCCACAAGCCTGAGTGCTACAAGCTTGAATGCTACAAGTTTGAGTGCTACAAATTTGAATGCTGCAAGCTTGAATGCTACAAGCTTGAGTGCTACAAGCTTGAGAGCTACAAGCTTGAGTGCTACAAGCTTGAATTCTACAAGCTTGAGTGCTATAAGCTTGAGTGCTAGAAGCTTGAATGCTGCAAGCTTGAATGCTAGAAGCTTGAGAGCTACAAGCTTGAGTGCTACAAACTTGAGTGCTACAAGCTTCTGTGCTACAAGCTTGAGTGCTACAAGGTTCTGTGCTACAAGCTTCAGTGCTACAAGCTTGAGTGCTGCAAACTTCAGTGCTACAAGCTTCTGTGCTAAAAGCTTCAGTACTGCAAGCTTGAATGCTAGAAGTTTGAGTACTACAAGCTTGAATGCTACAAGCTTGAATGCTACAAGTTTGAGTACTACAAGCTTGATTGCTACAAGCTTGAGTGCTACAAGCTTGAGTGCTACAAGCTTGAGTGCTACAAGCCTGAGTGCTACAAGCTTGAGGGCTACAAGCCTGAATGCTACAAGCTTGAGTGCTATAAGCTTGAGTGCCACAAGCCTGAGTACTATAATCTTCAGTGCTACAAGCTTGAATGCTACAAGTTTGAGTACTACAAGCTTGAATGTTACAAGTTTAAGTAATACAAGCTTGAGTGCTACAAGTTTGAGTACTACAAGCTTGAGTGTTATAAGTTTGAGTACTACAAGCTTGAATGCCTCAAGTTTGAGTACTACAACCTTGAGTGCTGCAAATAACAAAAAAAACACAATACCGTGACTGGAATGTTACAAGTTTGAGTACTAAAACCTTGAGTGCTACAAATAAAAAAAAGCACAATACCGTGAGTGCTACAAGCTTGAGAGCTACAAGCCTGAGTATTACAAGCTTGAATTCTACAAGCTTGAGTGCTACAAGCTTGAGTGCTACAAGCTTGAATGCTGCAAGCTTGAATGCTAGAAGCTTGAGAGCTACAAGCTTGAGTGCTACAAGCTTGAGTGCTACAAGCTTCTATGCTACAAGCTTGAGTGCTACAAGCTTGAGTGCTACAAGCTTCTGTGCTACAAGCTTGAGTGCTACAAGGTTCTGTGCTACAAGCTTCAGTGCTACAAGCTTGAGTGCTGCAAACTTCAGTGCTACAAGCTTCTGTGCTAAAAGCTTCAGTACTGCAAGCTTGAATGCTAGAAGTTTGAGTGCTACAAGTTTGAGTACTACAATCTTGAATGCTACAAGCTTGAATGCTACAAGTTTGAGTACTACAAGCTTGAGTGCTACAAGGTTGAGTACTACAAGCTTGAGTGCTACAAGTTTTAGTACCACAAGCTTGAGTGCTACAAGTTTGAGTACTACAAGCTTGAATGCTACAAGCTTGAGTACTACAAGCTTGGGTGCTACAAGCTTGAAAGCTACAAGTTTGAGTACTACAAACTTGAATGCTACACGTTTGATAACTACAAGCTTGAGTGCTACAAGTTTGAGTACTACAAGCTTGAGTGCTACAAGTTTGAGTACTACAAGCTTGAATGCTACAAGTTTGAGTACTACAAGCTTGAGTGCTACAAGTTTGAGTGCTTCAAGCTTGAATGCTGCAAGTTTGAGTACTACAAGCTTGAGTGTTACAAGCTTGAGTGATACAAGCTTGAGTGCTACAAGCTTGAATGTTACAAGTTTGAGTTCTACAAGCTTGAATGCTACAAGTTTGAGTACTATAAGCTTGAATGCTACAAGTTTGAGTACTTCAAGCTTGAGTGCTACAAATTTGAGTACTTCAAGCTTGAGTGTTACAAGCTTGAGTGATACAAGCTTGAATGCTACAAGTTTGAATACTACAAGCTTGAGTGTTACAAGCTTGAATACTACAAGTTTGAGTGCCACAAGCTTGAGTGTTTCCAGGTCGAGTGCCTCAAATTGGTTAATGTCTTAAAAACAAATAGAGAGAGAGAGAGAGAGAGAGAGAGAGAGAGAGAGAGAGAGAGAGAGAGAGAGAGACAATCTGTGTGAGGTTGATACACACTAACTCAATCCACTAGACCTACACACGTCACTCAAAACCATGAATATTCCGAAAGAAATACAATCAGGTTTGGTTCGCTATGAACTGAATCCCTACAAAAAAAAAAATTCTCTCTCATGCAGCGTATGCTTTGTTGCTGTTGTTGTTGTTGATAATGGTGTTTTTATTGTTGTTGTTAGTTGTGTTGTCGTTGTTGCTCATGTTATTGCTGTTGTTCTTTTTGCTGTTACTATTGTTGTAGTTGTTGCTGCTGTTCTTGCTGTTGCTGCTGTTTTTCTTGCTGTTCTTGTTGTCGTTGCCTTTGTTTTTTTTTGCTGCTGCTGTTATTATTGCTGTTGTTGATTTTGCTTTTGCCGTTGTTGTTGATGTTGTTACCGCTGTTGTTATTTTGCTGCTGCTGCTGCTGTTGTTGTTGCTGCTGCTGTTGTTGCAATTTTTACCTTCTGCTGTTGTTGTTTTGCTGCTGCTGCTGTTGTTGTGGTGGTGGTCGTGCTGTAACAATATATAAATTTCAGTTTTTAACTTCAACCAAACATTTTTTTAACAAAATTAATGAACCTACAATGTTTATCCTGTTATTGTGAAATTATCAAAATAATCTCTGTTACAGTGTGACGCTATTTAAATAATCTCTGTTACAGTGTGACGCTATTTAAATAATCTCTGTTACAGTGTGAAGCTATTTAAATAATCTCTCTTATATATCTGACATATTCCGTTTATGAGAGCAAGTGTGACCACCCCAGGACACCTGACTGTGTGTGTACTCACCTAATTGTGGTTGCAGGGGTCGAGACTCAGCTCCTGGCCCCGCCTCTTCGCTGTCCGCTACTGGGTCTCTGCTCTCCCTGCTCCATGAGCTTTATCATACCTTGTCTTAAAACTATGTATGGTTCCTGCCTCCACTATATCTTTCTCTAGACTATTCCACTTCCTGACTACTCTGTGGCTGAAGAAATGCTTCCTAACATCCCTTTGACTCATCTGAGTCTTCAGCTTATAGTTGTGTCCCCTTGTTTCTGTGTTCCTTCTCTGGAACATCCTCTCACTGTCTACCTTGTCGATTCCCCGCAGTATTTTGTATGTCGTTATCATGTCTCCTCTGACCCTTCTTTCCTCCAGTGTTGTTAGTCCTATTTCCCTCAACCTTTCTTCATAGGACAGACCCCTGAGTTGTGGAACTAACCTTGTGTGTGTTTGTGTGTGTGTGTGTGTGTGTGTCTATGTGTCACGGTATTGCCACATACAAACGTACACAGGTTGAGTGTAAATCAGACAGGGGACGCCACACGTGACAGGGTCACCCTCTCTACTTATTCAATAAGTCACTACTAACATCAACAACTTCACACACACACACACACACACACACACACACACACACACACACACACACACACACACACACACACGTGCACCAAACTTCCTCACTTCTCCTCTAACTTCCTCTACATTTCTTATGTCGTAAATAATATTAAAAACTTTCTACATGTGCTCATTATTTTGCGTCGCTTGCGATACACCACTTAGAAAAAGTATTCTACACGACACTATATGAACTGCTGAGAGATATTTTTACACTCACGCTACATAATTGGGCTAGGAATTACACTAGCTACAGTAATTACAAGAGATAAGGTAACCGAATCTGAGGACTGATTCTAGATGTTAACTGGATTAGATGTCAAGGCTTTTCCATGGGTGTGAGGCTTGGTCTTTCAACGTTGCAGTGAGGAGGAGGTTGTGAATTTTATTCATTGAATAAAAGCAATTTAGTAGATTTTGTGGGGGTGTTGAGAGAGAGCTGATGAAGGTCCATCTGTGATGGATGGAATGCAATGTAGGGGAAAGTCTCGCGAAGGGATGGAAGGAGGGTGTGAAGTAGGCTTTGAGTGGCAGAGTCTTGGGCATCCAGCAGGCAGATGTTAGTGTGCTAGATTACGATTTGTTCTATAGTTTCCACATATTACTTTATTACGTGCACAATTCAAGGCAAGACAAACACAGCAGGACAGATTTCTTTACCCATGTATTCCTTCATCATTTATTTACAATATTTGCAATAGTAAGATATTAGATTACTAGTGTAAGGCCGAGATAGCCAAGAACCACTGAAAGCAACGAGTGGTTTCGACCAGAGTTGGCGAGAGTCTGCCTTCCCGGCCAGGCAGACAGGTGTAACGTCGCCTTGGCTGGGAAAAGCATGCTCCCACCTGGGTTGAAATGGATAATAAATACAGCAGTGAGGCCCCAGAACTGCTATACCCAGAACTGCTATACCCTGAACTGATACCCAGAACTGTTATACCCTGAACATGTCAGTGGTTGTGACGAACGTCGAATAATGTGTAACATACTCGACGCACGTCACATACGTATTGCTACCCACAATACAGTAGTAAAACAAGTAGTAGTAAAAATAATAATAATAGTAAAACAACAATATTAATAGTAATAATAAAAATATAATAATAATAATGATAATAAATGCATGCGCAATGACGAAAAACAATATTATCAGATTTTGAAATCACATACGGGACCTTTAAAGAGTAATGCCTCTATATTGCGCAAGTGATTAAAAAGGTGTTAAATGGAATTCTCTCACGTGCAGCCAGCGTTAGTTCAATCCAGGCAGCATTACTGTATATAAGTGTGGATATACACGGCCCACCTGACGCATACTGTACACACACACACACACGCACATACACACACACACACACGCGTGCGCGCGCCATCTGACACATTAATCAATTGCTATGCTGACGAAAACTGACACATCTTCTAGGACATGGAATTTCTTGTACAACTAATTAGCATAGTGCATTTATTATTATTTGTATTATTATTTGCTATGGATATTGTTGTTCTTTATTATTATTATTATTATTATTATTATTATTATTATTGTTGTTTTTGTTGTTGTTGTTTTTGATAGGGCTGTCTTTGGCTAGGTTGTTGCAGGAGTAGCATGTTGCAGGAGTAGCACCTCCAGCAACATTTCTAGAGTCGATGTGGTAGTAGGAGGTTGCTAGGCCGTCGTTAAGAGCCTGAGAAGCCAGTGGGATGTCTTGGATGGTGATGTTGAGGAGGCACTGGACATCTCCCTGATCCCACAGACGCCCAGTGCTTCTGATTTTCAACAGAGGTCTTGAGTTCGTCGGTAGATACTTTAGTGTTAAATCTGTCTAGCTGGAGAAATGCATGGTCCACTGGGGTCTTAATCGCTATAGATGTGAGGATCTTGTCAGCCTCATTGTCACGGAAACAGACGACTATGAAGGCGTCCTTGATATTGAGAATAATAATAATAATCATTATTTCTACAAGTATAATGTATACAGGCCTAACTGACATTAATGACACCCTTGTTATGCAGGCCTAACTGACATCAATGACATACCCTTGTTATGCAGAGCATTTCGGGCAAATTAGATCAATTTTGTCCCCAGGATGCGACTCACAACAGTCGACTAACACTCAGGTACCTATTTATTGATAGGTGAACATGGACAGCAGGTGTCTTAAGGAAACACGTCCCAATGTTTCCACCCGCACCGGGGATCGAACCACGGACCTCAGTGTATTAGGTGAGTACTCTAGCAATCGATCTGCTTGGAGACTGTCCTTCAGAGAGGCTGTCAATTTGAGTTTATCGTCGTTATTGATAGCACAACTAAGTGACCTGATCTACACACGATGTGTCTGCATCGTGGAGGAGGACGAGGAGACGATACTGCCTTCAGAGGGTAAATGTTCACCCCTCTCTGGAGGATCGCAGAGAGAGAGAAAGAGAGAGAGAGAGACTGATGTGGCGGAGAGAGCTTCTCCAATCTGCACAGGGACAGTAGAAGAGTCGTACTTGTGTAGTGTCACCAGGAAACGTAACAGTGGGTGTATTAGCTGCATTTTTTACTTGCTGCTGTTGTTTTAGGTCACACTCACACACACACGCACACACACACTCACACACACACGCACACACACACACACACACACACACCTGCTCGCTTGTCACAATTATACAAGACTTAAGAGGACCAAGCAACGAGATCAAAAGGCTGACGGTATCGTAGGCACCCCCCACCCTCCGTCTGAAGTCTGACTTGGACTCACCCACCGTCTGAAGTCTGACCTGGACCCACCCACCGTCTGAAGTCTGACCTGGACCCACCCACCGTCTGAAGTCTGACCTGGATCCACCCACCGTCTGACTTGGACCCACCACCTACACCCTGACTTCGACCCACCACCGTCTAGAGACTGACTTGGACCCACCACCGTCTAGAGACTGACTTGGACCCACCACCGTCTAGAGACTGACCTGGACCCACCACCGTCTTGAGTCCGCAGCGCCGGCCGCACACCTATAATTAACCTGCCTCTCCATAGTATAATTAACCGGCCCTCTAGCGGATAATTACTGTAACGAGAGTGTCCACTAACTCAGCCTGAATTATGCTTCTGATATATATATATATATATTATTTTTTTTTGGAGGGGGGACGGGGGAAGTGCTGGGGAAGAGTTTTTTATTATCTGGGGGGAGAGAACTTCTTACGTTCTTTGGGGGTATCGTAAGGCGGGAGGAGAGGAGGGGGGTTGTGTATGTTCTCTGGGGGTATTGTAAGGCGGGAGGGAATGAGGGGACTGTTTACGTCTTCTGGGGATAACGTAAGGCGGGGAAAGAGAGGTTTACGTTCTCAGGGGGTTATCGTAAGGCGTTACTAACACGCTCCGATGACCCCCACCTCACGGCGTCACTCTACGGCAATTACAGTCGCTGGTTATTTTGGTCGCTAGGGCGAGTTCCTTCACAATTTCCCACTCTTTCTTATTAAACAAAAGTGTGTACACCCGCAATGTGCTGCTATACTGTTCTCTACGATAGATACAGAGTGGGAACACCCGCAGTGTGCTACCGCATGACTTTACAATATAGTTACTCGGTGGGAACGCCAGCAGTGTGTTGCTACACTGATATGCATTATATTTACATAGTGGGAACACCCGCCGAGTGTTCTACACTGCTCTTTTCATGATAGTTACGTGGTTGGAACACCAGCAGTGTTGCTACACTGCTCTACATGATAGTTACACGGAAGGAACAGCAACAGTGTGCTGCTACACTGCTTTAGCACTATGATCTGTTCCGGCCAGAAAGTTATGTATCCGGGCAACACAAAACGTTTGCCAGACTGTATAGCAATGGTGACTGGCAGAATCAGGCTGGGCTATCGTCGCCCGTGGCAGACACAGACCATCACAGGTGAACCTTCCAACCTCTCGTGTACATATGTAAGATCTGTGAAAAAAAAAAAAAAGAGAGCCAGGCTAGGCACACGACCTTCACCTTCATGGCGTCCAGTGACCAGCTGTCAGGGACTTAGTCCTGGTGGAATGAGGTGTCTGGACTAGTGTAAATAATTCACCTACTCTGGGGGTGCGTGAGGATATTCTCATTTTCCTTTCTGAGTTTGCCAGAACTCATTAGTAGACTTGTGATGCTCCAGTTGTATCAAGATACATACTATATGTGTAGAGATTTTTGTGTATGTTTATTATATATATATATGTGTATATGTCTGCGTTTATGTATGTATATGTATATATATATATATATATATATATATATATATATATATATATATATATATATATATGTCGTGCCGAATAAGTAAAACTTGCAATTTTGTCTTAAATAGCAACGCTCTTCTTGCTGAATAAGGCAAGCGAAAATTTGTGTATACAATAATTTCGCAAATCATTTTGAACCTAACGAAAAAAATATATATATTTCATTGTGTTTGTTTATTATTAAATTATTGTAAACTTGTATAAACTATATTTAGTTGGATTACGCTGAATTAAATTGTACTTGTATAATAAGTTAGGTAAGTTTCCTAAGGTTCTTTTGGTACACAATCGTTAATTTTTATATTAACATAAATAAAAAAAATATATCTTTAAATGAGTTCTTGCTAATTGACCAATTTTACCTTTTCGGCACGATATATATATATATATATATATATATATATATATATATATATATATATATATATAACACATTGGCCGTCTTCCACTGATGCAGGTTGACCCCCCAAAAAAGTTCTTTTTTTACATTTAGTAATGTATACAGGATAAGGGGTTACTAGCCTCTTGCTTCTGGCATGGCTTACATGGATGTATTCTTCTCCACTTATATCATAAAGCTAACGCTGTTATATATTCTTAGACATATAATAACTCAGTATTTTTCATCTACTAATGTCATTCAAATTTCTCTTCCATTCTCCCTCTCGTCTCTCTCTCTCTCTCTCTCTCTCTCTCTCTCTCTCTCTCTCTCTCTCTCTCTCTCTCTCTCTCTCTCTCTCCTGTGATATATCTTATGACATCCTAATTCCTCTCCCCTTTTCCCTTTCTTTTCTCCGTCTCCTGTGTATAATTTCCCTGGCCCTCGCTCTTGTATGATGGTAATATCTACATAACAATAATCCATTTCTCCTGTGTATGGGATGGCAGTTCCCCTGTGATAATAACTGCACCTGTGCTGGAGGGTGACCTTTGAGGCTGTCGTAGCTGATGAGCCTTTAACCGGAATACTTGACGATAGCTTTATGGCCCTGGTGGAGTCTGTCAGCTCAGGCTGACACTACTGGAGTCTGTCAGCTCAGGCTGACACTACTGGAGTCTGCCAGCTCAGGCTGACACTACTGGAGTCTGCCAGCTCAGGCTGACACTACTGGAGTCTGTCAGCTCAGGCTGACACTACTGGAGTCTGTCAGCTCAGGCTGAGACAACTGGAGTCTGCCAGCTCAGGCTGACACTACTGGAGTCTGCCAGCTCAGGCTGACACTACTGGAGTCTGTCAGCTCAGGCTGACACTACTAGAGTTGTCAGCTCAGGCTGACACTACTGGAGTCTGTCAGCTCAGGCTGACACTACTGGAGTCTGCCAGCTCAGGCTGACACTACTGGAGTCTGTCAGCTCAGGCTGACACTACTGGAGTCTGCCGGCTCAGGCTGACACTACTGGAGTCTGCCGGCTCAGGCTGACACTATTGGAGTCTGTCAGCTCAGGCTGACACTACTGGAGTCTGCCAGCTCAGGCTGACACTACTGGAGTCTGTCAGCTCAGGCTGACACTACTGGAGTCTGTCAGCTCAGGCTGACACTACTGGAGTCTGCCGGCTCAGGCTGACACTACTGGAGTCTGCCAGCTCAGACTGACACTACTGGAGTCTCCCAGCTCAGGTTGACACTACTGGAGTCTTCCAGCTTTGATTGACACATTTCAACTCCTTGTATGAGCACCCTCCTGTAAGATGGAATATGACAGGAGTAATATAGTAACCTTTTGTTGCCACTGTGTAACTATCACATAGAATAATGTAGCAACACACTACTGATGTATCCAATTTTGTTTAAAGGTAAATGTAAATATTACACACACACACACACACACACACACAGGGGAGACATGATAACGACATATAAAATACTGCGAGTAATTGACAAGGTGGACAGAGAGAGGATGTTCCAGAGATTGGACACAGAAACAAGAGGTAACAATTGGAAGTTGAAGACTCAGATGAGTGAGAGGGATGTTAGGAAGTATTTCTTCAGTCACAGAGTTGTCAGGAAGTGGAATAGTCTGGAAAGTGACGTAGTGGAGGCAGGAACCATACGTAGTTTTAAGACGAAGTTTGATAAAGCACATGGAGCAGGGAGAGAGATCAGCTATTAGCGATCAGGGAAGAGGCGGGGCCAGGAGCTATGAATCGACCCCTGCAACCACAAATAGGTGAGTACAAATAGGTGAGTACATCAACAAACGCGACCTCACTTACACTGCGTGGCTACCCAAGATGGCAGTGCAATAAGTCTTACTTAGAAGAGTCAAATACAGTGTTATCCCCGCACCGTGTGTATTGTAGCCCGCCTCGCCGTCCTGATGGACGCTCAGGTGCATCTGATGGCAAGACTTGACTGATTGTGGCTTCCTGGAATTTGACTGATTGTGTGAGTCTTGGGGAGGCTTGTTACTTTTTTGTGATTTGACTTGTGGGTTCCTGGATTTATGGGACGTGTGTAGTGGCATTGTGGGACTTAAGTGATTGTAGATTTATGGATTTCTGGGACTTTAGTGTAGTGAGACTGAATTTGTGCGTCTCGAGTGTAGTGGTTTTGTGGATTTGCGAGTTTTGAGTGTAATGATATTGTGGATTTGTGAGACTTTAGTAGTATTGTGGTTTTGTGAGACTTGGGGATTTGTGAGACTTAAGTGTAGTGGGATTGTGGATCTGTGAGACTTTATTGTAGTGGGATTGTGGATTTGTGGAACTTTGTTTCCATCCTGTAAATAGTTACTTCGAGCTTTAGGTGATAAAGTACGCTTGGCTGACAACCGAAAAGATCCGGTTTGAATCCTGGGCGGGGAAAAAGACATATGAGTAACTCTCTTACCACCTGCTACCCCTGTCACCCTTGCAGTAACATAACACCTTAAGTAGGTACACCATAAATATAGGTACTCAGCCTTTAAACGTACCTGACATGAACCAATAAATTTGCGGTCACATCCTAAGTAGGAACTCGTTCAGAACATTACTTACTAAACATAATTAAAACCCATGGCAGAGTTTACTGGAATAATGTATATGTTTAAGTGGTAAACAATACCGCGAGGTACATAGATAAGACATATGCAACAGTTGTGTATTTTTAGTGTTGAGACGTGTCGCCTACGCAGTAGGCTTCATCAGTTAAATACAGAGGAAAATGTATTGTAGAAATAGTTCAAGGTGGTCAGTCCCTCAGCCTGGAGAAGAGTTCAGCTCCATGGTCTCTAACGATGATGTTGCAGTACAGTGGAACTGGAACGCAACACAGTGAGGCATAGAATACAGTGTTAGATGCAACATTAGCAACCTTAAGTGTCATAGCAATAGACTTGAATAGTGCATATGTGTGGGGAGGAACACCCATGACCTACCCTGGACTTTCTGTGACCTGATAAGAACTCTCCAACCCAGCATGACCGAGGATCTACCCCAGCTGGGGACATCAGGGGTAAACAGATGGGATTTAATAGTATGCAACCGATGAGTAAGATATATGTGCAACACCTGTGTTTTGTTCATGATGGAGTGAACACCTGTCTAGGCTGAGGGAGCTACTATTTAAGACTACTACCTCACGTCTTGCAACATCAACATTCATCAAGGGTGAAGAACCAATCACCTCAAACTACTACCTCACGTCTTGCAACATCAACATTCATCAAGGGTGAGGAACCAATCACCTCAAACTACTACCTCACGTCTTCCACTATCTCCAGTGTAACTATGTACTGGTTGGCCAGACGTCTCTACAGTAAAGATATTCAAGTATTGTACATGTGTCTCCTTTATCTAAACAGCTATATAGTTCAATGAAAAGGAATTTATATCTGACCAGAGAGCCACATGTGCTAGTCCCCATCCCTCGGCAGCTCCCACGACCAGCCTCACGACGACAGGCAGGCACACACTTCCACGACGACAGTGAAGAACAAACACGTCAGAGACAGAAAACAGACATCAGAACTGAGAAACGCCACAGGTGACAGCAAGAACGGCTGCTGGGAGAGGAG
>WNWK01003182.1:80000-85000 GCA_009830355.1 Cherax destructor
CTCGGCTTCGCTAAATAATTTCATCCCTGATCCTGGATTTCAGTTTAGTGTACTGATAGAACATTTGCATTTACGCTTGATTAGAGTAGTTGTGCACTCACCTATATGTGATTGCAGGGGTCGATTCACAGGCCCTGATCCCCGATCTTCGCTGGCCGCTACTGGGTTCATTTTCTCCTGGCTTTGAGAGCCTTATTGTACCTCTGCTTAAAGCTATGTATGGATCCTGTCTCTACCACTCCACGTCCAAGTCGTTCCGCTTCCTGACCACTCTAAGGCTGAATAAATACTTCCTAACATCCCTGTGGCTCATCTTAGTTTTCAACTTGCAGCTGTGTCCTCGTGTTCCCGTGTCCCCTTGTTGGCCACACTGTCAATTCCTCTCAGTATTTTATTCGTTGTTATCATATCACCCTTTGTCCTCCTGTCCTCGAGTGTCATCAGGTTGAGTTCTGTTAACCTCTCCTCTTAGGACATTTCCCTTAACTCTGGGACTAGTCTCGTTCCAAACCTCTGTACTTTCCTCCAATGTCTTGACATGTTTGATAAGGTGCGGGTTCTATACTCCAACATGGGGCCTGAAATATGCTGTATAGTGTCGTGAACGGCTCCTTCCTCAGGCCCCTCAAAGCTAATCTAGGATGTGCCAGACGTGTGTTTGCTGCAGTAGTTACTAGGTTGATGTGCACCTCAGGCGATATGCTCGGTACAATCCTTACTTCAAGGTCCTTTTCCTTGAGTGATGGTTGCAGCCTTTACTCACTGAGCTTGCACTCTATTTGCGGTTTTCTTTGCCTATTCCTAGTCATCATAACTTTGCAATTGCTGATGTTAAATTCTAGCAGCCACTTGTCGGACCTGACCAGATGTTTTTCCAGGTCCATCTGTATTTTTCCTGGTATCCTACTGTTTGTATTGTCCTCAGTCTCACAACATCTGCGAATTAAGATACCCCTGACTCTATCTTTTCCACGATGTACACGTATACAAGAAACAGTACCAGTCCCAGTGCTGATCCTTGTGGAACGCCACTCGTCACATGCGCTCCGACACCTCCTCCCGGACAATCACTCGTTGTTTCCTTCCTGTTAAGTTTTCCTTGATCCACAGAAATGTCTTCTCTGTTATTCATGTTTACTTCTCTAGCTTTTATTCCAGTCTTTTGTGTGGTACTGTGTCCAAAAATAAATATGCAATCTACCCATCCTTCTTCTGCCTTACTTCTGTTACTTATTAGGTTTGTGAGACAAGATTAATCATCTCTAAAACCGTGTTGGTCGTCGTTAATGAACCCACTTCTTTCCAGTGCTACAACACTCTTCTCCTGATAATCTTCTCCATAATTTCACATACTATACATGTTAGTGACACTGGTTTGTAGTTTAATGCCACCTGGCTGTCCCCGTTTTTTTAAAAATTGGGACTATATTTGCAGTCTTCCACACCTCCAGCAGTTGCCCAGTTTCAGTTACCTTGTCGAAGACTCAGGCTAGTGGTTCACGCAGAACTTATAATTTTATATTTTAAAGACTTGCACAGGCAGCCAGTCTCTCTCTCATGTAAGCCACCGCAGGTTGAGAACACTACTGCCAGTAACCAAGAACTTGTATCTTAAAATGTTGCCCAGGGAAGAGAAAGTTTCTGTACGTAATAGTAGTAGTAGTAGTAGTAGTAAAAATAGTAGCAGTAGAAGGAGGAGGGGAGTATTAGTTTTAACGCTAGTAGTGAATGTACTAGTGGTTATAGTAGTGAATGTACTAGTGGTTATAGTAGTGATAGTCATAATAGTAGGAATAATAATATTAGGAGTAGTGGCAAAAGCAATAGTAGTTGTGTTAATAGTAGTAATCACAGCAATAGTAGTAGTCACAACAATAGTCATAGTCACAGCAATAGTTGTAGTCACAGCAATAGTCGTAGCCACAGCAATAGTCATAGTCACAGCAATAGTCGTAGTCACAGCAATAGTCGTAGCCACAGCAATAGTCGTAGTCGCAGCAATGGTCATAGTTACAGAAATAGTCGTAGTCACAATAATGGTCGTAGTCACAGCAATAGTCGTAGCCACAGCAATAGTCGTAGCCACAGCAGTAGTGGTACTGTCAACAAGAGTACTTAACAATAGTACTGAAAGCCTAAACAGAAACAATAGCAGCAATCCTGGTGATAGTAGACTACAAGTAATGATGACAGTAGAGAATTAAGAAGTAACAATAGTAAACTATCAGTAGTAACAATCAGAGTAATGAAGCAGGAGGTACTTTGACAATTTCCAACATATTAAATGAAGAACAAACATTGAATACACATTATGAATAATAACCCAGAACTCAAGTAATTGAAATTATAAATAATTTGCCGGTGCGTACGTTTATACACGTAACTCCATTATTTAAGAGCTTATAATGAGCCTTAGAAGTTATTGTCTATATATGCTTTTAATTAATTTACCTTCTGTCGTGATTTCTTTCGCTCCCCCCCCCCTCTCCTCTCTCTGTCTCTCTGTCTATCTATCTATCTATCTATCTATCTATCTATCTCCAAACAAATTAGATTGTTTTCGTGTTTTGCAAAGACTTCGTCAATAGTGAGTTAGAGTAGTTGGGAGTTCCAACACTCCCCGCAGGCCAGTCATACAGGCGCTGACAAGCGTTCGCTTCCACTTCCCTCCAGACGAACTCTTGCTGGAGATCAAATTTTTGAGCCCATGAACGCCGGACGAGCGGATGATTAAGGTTCAATTAGTTGATTGCATGACGGAACAGCATCGACGTTTGTGTGAGGGAAACAACAAGCCCAACTTTTTCTTTTATAAGGTGGATGAGAGGTGTGGTTGGATGGATAGAGGAGGGGTTGATGAGGGAGTAGGGTAGGGGTGGAGATTTATGCGAGTAGGGGTTAGGATGCAGGTGGATAAGAGGGGAGGGTAGGCGGTAAGGAGATAGTAGTAAAGTAGTAGTAGTAAAGGTACCAGGAGGCGGTAACAGTAGTTGTAGTAGTGGTAGAAATAATAATAAGAATAGTTGTAGTGAAAGAATTAGTCGTAATAATAGTAGAGACAGTAGTGATAGTAGTAGTGGGTAGTAATACCAATAACAGCAGTAGTAGCAGCAACAGCAACAACAATAGCAGTAGCAGTAGTAATAGTAGTAGTAGCGTCGTAATAGCAGAGGAGCACTGTAGTAGATGTGGCCCAAACCAGCCAAGACTTATAATAAAATAATGAGAGTGAATTACATTCCAGAGTGGAGAATAAAGTACCTCAACACTGCAACATGTGTCCCCAAGGTGTGGCAGACGAGACCTGCAGTGCAACAACTGGCCCAAGCTGCCAAGAAAGAGCAAACTCAGAAGACAGGAGAGGCAAAGAGGCAAAGGAGGAAATGCAGAAAACTCGGAAGACAGGAAAGGCAAAGAGGGAAATGTAGAAGACAAGTCACGGGAAGAGGAGGAGGAGGAGGAGGCAGAAGTCAGGTCACGCCACGACAGTGTGTTGAGAAAGGTATCCGTCTCCAGGGAAGGTGTGGATGAGGACTGATTGCACAAGACAGTGTCTTAGAACGCTAGACGGAAGGCTAGACTGAAGGCTAGACAGAAGGCTAGACAGAAGGCTATAACAGAAGGCTAGATAGAAGGCTAGACAGAAGGCTAGATAGAAGGCTGGACAGAAAGCCAGATAGTCTTAGCAAAACCTTTTTCGTTCCCTTGTTACCTCCTGAGCAACTTTTAATGACTCGTGCATTTGGTTTAATGCCATACCAAACAGCTCCTTTATGCTGCTGTTTCTGCTGCTTCTGCTGTTTCTGCTGCTTCTGCTGTTTCTGCTGCTTCTGCTGTTTCTGCTGCTTCTGCTGTTTCTGCTGCTTCTGCTGTTTCTGCTGCTTCTGCTGTTTCTGCTGATTCTGCTGTTTCTGCTGATTCTGCTGTTTCTGCTGATTCTGCTGATTCTGCTGTTTCTGCATTGTAATGGAAAGCGTGTTCATAGATCAGTAAATACAAAAGCAGAACAAAAATGTCATTTTTATCCAGATCTTTACACCGCAACCTTAACTAAACTAAACACTGTGTGACCAGCTGTGTGACCAGCTGTGTGACCAGCTGTGTGGTCAGCTGTGTGGTCAGCTGTGTGACCAGCTGTGTGCCTCAAGGATCAGTTCTTGTCCCAGTGTGGCTTCTAATCTACGTATGACCTTCCAGAAGTAATATGCCATTACATGGGTGGATGAAATTTGCATGTGTTGAACGTG
Source organism: Cherax destructor (assembly GCA_009830355.1). Classification (NCBI taxonomy): domain Eukaryota; kingdom Metazoa; phylum Arthropoda; class Malacostraca; order Decapoda; family Parastacidae; genus Cherax; species Cherax destructor. The sequence continues at coordinate 84,248 of WNWK01003182.1, forward strand.
TAGTAGACGAGAGCGTTCAAGAACCCACATGAATGTAGATTGTGGGATCAAATATTAAGAGAGAAAGAGAGAGAGACAGACAGACAAAGAGAGAGAGACAGAGAAAGGTGCACGAGTCATTACAAGCGAAATATTCCTCAGATCATATAAAAATATATGTTTTTTATACCAAGAGGAGCTACCTCATATGAGTGTCGTAGCACAACGAATGGTGGAGGCTTGAACCTCCGTCCGCTAATCTCAGCCCAGTCTCTGACCACTCAGACTGTTGGTGATTGTCCAGAGTAGCATTGAGTGATTGGAACGATGGAATTTGACAGTAACCTTCAAGATATACGTGGCTTAAATGCCGAAACAAAACCTCTTTAATAACGTCGTTTAAAAACAAAAGAAAACATTCAGGTTGTGGGCGGAGCAGTGGTGGAGGCAAACTCAATACACAGCTTCACGGGTGGATACGATAGCCTCACAAACGGCACGATATCAGTAGTGCCGATATATAAGTGTGTAGAAGGTGGGGGGCCAGGAGCCGAGGCTCGTCCCCCGGAGGCAGGATTGGGCGATTACATAGTTAAAAAAAACAGAATGGCATCAGAGTGTTTATAAGATCAAAGGAAAATAAATCGACAGAAGAAACTCGTAGTTAATTTATCAAACAGTCGACTGAAGAGGTAATGATTCATGACTTGAAACAGAGAGACCCGTGTATGTGTGTACTCACCTAGTTGTGGTTGCAGGGGTCCAGTCACAGCT
>WNWK01003182.1:92500-102500 GCA_009830355.1 Cherax destructor
TTTATCCCATCAATCCCAGCTGCCTTACCCCTTTCATTCTACCCACTGCCTCACGAACTTCCCTACACCCACAACTGGCTCTTCCACACTCCTACAAGATGTTATTCCTCCTTGCCCTACACACGAAATCACAGCTTCCTGTCTTCATCAACATTTAACAAATCCTCAAAATATTCTCTCCATCTTCCCGATACCTCTAACTCTCCATTTAATAACTCTCCTCTCCTATTTTTAACTGTCAAATCCATTTGTTCTCTAGGCTTCCTCAACTTATTAATCTCATTCCAAAACTTTTTCTTATTTTCAACAAAATTTGCTGATAACATCTCACCCACTCTCTCATCTGCTCTCTTTTTACATTGCTTCACCACTCTTTTAACCTCTCTTTTTCTCTCCATATACTCTTCCCTCCTTGCATCACTTCTACTTTGTAAAAACCTCTCATATGCTAACTTTTTCTCCCTTACTACTCTCTTTACATCATCATTCCACCAATCGCTCCTCTTCCCTCCCGCACCCACTCGCCTGTAACCACAAACTTCTGCTGAACACTCTAACACTACATTTTTAAATCTACCCCATACATATATATATATATATATATATATATATATATATATATATATATATATATATATATATATATATATATATATATTAATTGTGATTTTTTCTTTTTCAGAAGAATTGCAATTGCAAAAGTGTGATATCCTTGGGAATTTATAAAGGACTGTTTTGGCTTGAAATAAGACTCTTGGGACCTCACTGAAAAGACCCTGTAGGGATGATCCTACTATGGGACTTAAATGGCCTCATTGTAGAACCTTGAAATGACCTCTGTCTCACTTTAGGACTCACCTGGTTTCACTGTGGGACCTACAGTGAGCTCAGTGAATGACCTCATAGCATCAGGAGCAGCAGGTGCACCAGCAGGAGTGAGCTTCCTACTTGCAGGACCCCCAGGTCCTAGCCACGCTGAAGGACCCTGGTGACCTAGCCAGGGCAGGTCCTGGCCTGCCAGGATGAGGAAACATCCGCCAGAACTCCTGATGGGAATCCTATTGGCCTCCACTTGTAAGTACACCACTCAATAAAGTTAATCTTGCCCTTGTTCACTTACACTTACAAAGTTGACTGGACTGTATGACCCACTTAGCAGATATATATATATATATATATATATATATATATATATATATATATATATATATATATATATATTATATATATATATATGCCTCACACAATGCGGGAAAAAATATTAGTGACGTCTTATATATTATTAATGTGAGTCATCGAGTGACTTTTGTGTGACGTCACATGTTAAGAATGTTAGGAATGTTTTGACGTCACAGGTCAAGAATATATACGAAATATTGTGACATCATCAGAGACGAGGACCTTCCATCACCTCAGGTGAAGTTTCTCTGCCAAGACAATAACATTTCAGGACTTAAATACAACCTATATATAATTGTCACCTGGAACATTATGGGTGACTGAGGTCACAGGTGACCACGAGTGTTGTCAGATATCTCAGTGACAGCATTATGGGTTACTGAGGTCACAGTTGACCACGAGTGTTGTCAGATATCTCAGTGACAGCATTATGGGTGACTGAGGTCACAGGTGACCACGAGTGTTGTCAGATATCTCAGTGACAGCATTATGGGTGACTGAGGTCACAGGTGACCACGAGTGTTGTCAGATATCTCAGTGACAGCATTATGGGTGACTGAGGTCACAGGTGACCACGAGTGTTGTCAGATATCTCAGTAACAACATTACGAGTGACTGAGGTCACAGGTGACCACGAGTGTTATCAGATATCTCAGTGACAGCATTATGGGTGACTGAGGTCACAGGTGACCACGAGTGTTGTCAGATATCTCAGTAACAACATTACGAGTGACTGAGGTCACAGGTGACCACGAGTGTTGTCAGATATCTCAGTGACAACATTACGAGTCACTGAGGTCACAGGTGACCACGAGTGTTGTCAGCCTAGAAAGAATTTTTTCTTCAAGAATTTTGAGTGTAGATCGTGACTACTTTTGTATTCAAGAGTAAACTGAAGTCCATACAAAATACAATGGAAAATAGAGAGGATTGTGGTCATTGTTATGTAGATGTGACGGGATTGTAATGCAGAAGTGAAAGGATTGTGATGATTGTAATTCTGAAGTGACTGGATTGTAATGTAGAAGTGACTGGATGGTAATGCAGAAGTGACGGGATTGTAATGATTGTAACGTAGAATTGACGTAATTGCAATGGTTATAATGTAGAAGTAGTGACGGGATTGTAATGTAGAATTGACACGTCTTTCAACCATCACAACTGAGTGTAGACACCGACACATTCAATGTCACCACACTTGTTATCTAGCAAGGAACAGCTGTCCTGTCTCTTGGTACACTGGTAAAGTCTTCTTGGTACAGTCTTCTTGGTACAGTCTTCTTGGTACAGTCTTCTTGGAACAGTCTCATACGTACATCTATTGATGAGGTGAGATTCCTTGGATCGAGAGCACTTTACACCCATCGATTCATCCTTTCTCTCTCTCTCTCTCTCTCTCTCTCTCTCTCTCTCTCTCTCTCTCTCTCTCTCTCTCTCTCTCTCTCTCTCTCTCTCTCTCTCTCTCACATTGTTCTCAGTGAACAATGACAATCATGAATATGATAAACTATTCTATTCTTCAGTGTTTAGTTTTACAGGTAAACTATTGAAAAACCCTCCGTGTATTATGTACGTATGTGTCTTCCTATGTGTATGTATGTACATGTATGTATATATATATATATGTATGCATGTATGTACCTATATATTTATGTATATATGTATGATATATGTATACATGTATGTATGTATGGAGGAGGAGGGGCAGGAGGAAGGGGAATGAGGAGTGGGAGCAGAAGAAAGAATAGGAGAGGGGAGGAGGAGGAAGAGGAGAAAGAGGAGAGAGAAGCAGCAAGAGTGAGGAGAGGCAAAGGCAGAGATAATGAAGGGATGAGAGAGAGAGGCAGAGACAGAGAGAGGGAAAAGGTAGAGGGTATAATGAGAAAGGCTACGGGGTAATATGAGAGAGGATAGGGGGAATAAGGAAAGAGGGAAACGGGTATAATGAGTGAGAGGGTAGGGGGGAATAATGAGAGAGTAGGGTGAATACTGAGAGAGAGGGTAGGGGTATAATGATATAGGGTAGTGGATATAATGAGAGAGGGTAGGGGGTGTACCACCTCACTTAAACAACAGGTGATACAGAATAATGTATAAAGTCAATTTAGTGAAGCAGAGACCCAGTCATGCATATCTCATAACCCCCCCCCCTGGGGAGGGGAAGGGGGAGAGAGTTGACGAAGGGGTGGGAGGGGGAACAGGAGAGGGTCGGGGCGTGGGATACATTATATATGACAATACTAATAATAATAATAGTAATAATAATAATGCGAAGAAGAAGAATAATAGCAACAACAACAACAACAACAACAACAATAATAATAATAATAATAATAATAATAATAATAATAATAGCAATAATAATAAAAAGAGTGGGCAAGAGAAGAGGATGAAGAAGATTAACTGGACTGCAGGAAGAGAGGATGATAAAAGATCAAGAATCAATTGAGAGAGAGAGAGAGAAAGAGAGAGAGTTAGCTTTCTCTCCTCCTCCCCTACACTTCGTTTCCTGACCTCCCTCCTTCAATTCTTCCTCCCTCCCTACTCCTCTCTCTCTCTCTCTCTCTCTCTCTCCTCTCTCTCTCTCTCTCTCTCTCTCACACAGCACTATGTAGCAGTGACTCGAAAGTCGACTAAGGGTATACCTCCTCTCAGTAACGGGAATACCTCCTCTCAGTCAGGAGAAATACCTCCTCTCAGTAACGGGGATACCTCCTCTCAGTCAGGGGGGATACCGCCTATCAGCAAGAGGGATACCTCCTATCAGCAAGGGGGATACCTCTTCTCAGGCAAGGAGGATACTTCCTCTCAGTCAGTGGTGATACCTCCTCTCAACCATGGGGATACCTCCTCTCAATCAGGGGGATACCTCCTCTCAGCCAGGGTGTACCTCCTCTTAGCCAGTGGGGATACCTCCTCTCAATCATGGGGATACCTCCTCTCAGTCAGAGGGACACCCCTCTCATCCAGGGTGTACCTCCTCTTAGCCAGTGGGGATACCTCCTCTCAATCATGGGGATACCTCCTCTCAGTCAGAGGGACACCCCTCTCATCCAGGGAGATACCTTCTCTCAGCCAGGGGGATACCTCCTCTCAGTCAGGGGGATACCTCCTCTCAGTCAAGGGGGATACCTCCCACCAGTCAGGGGATACCTTCTTTCAACGCCATTAAGGGACACAAGAGAGGGAAAAATGGGGAGCAAAGGGGTCAAAGGGATAGAGGGGAGGATTTCTTAAAGGGAATAAATCTTTTCTCAACCAGGTCGTGTTACGCCCCTTGTGTAGAGCTTTATCCTTTTTCTTGGTCTGTGTGGAGCTTTGTCACCTGATGTTTTGCTCTGAGTAAAGCTTTATTAAATCCTGTTTTTCTCCTTCTAGAGCTTTATTAAGTCCCGTTTCTCTCCTTGTAGAGCTTTATTAGGTCCTACTTCTCTCTTTGTAGAGCTTTATTAATTACTATTTCTCTATATATACAGCTTTATCATGTCATATGTCTCTGTAGAGCTTTATTTAGACATATTTATCTCTTTGTAGAGCTTTATTAAGTCATTTGTCTCTCTTTGTAGAGCTTTATTAAGTCATTTGTCTCTCTTTAAAGAGCTTTAATAAGTGTTATTTATCTCTCTGTAGAGCTTTATCAAGTCATATATCTCTCTTAGCACAACTTAGTCAAATTATGTCTTGTATAAAATTTTATCCTCTCATGTTTCGCTCTGTGTAGAGCTTTATCATGGCATTTTTCTCTGTAGAGCTTTATCAAGTCAAATATCGCTCTGTTTTGAGAGTTATCAGGCCAGATTCTGCTGTGCGTAGAGCTTTATCAAGTGTTTTTTCCAGTGTAGAGCTTTATCACGTTTCGCTCTGTGGTCCCTGTTCTCTACTCTTGTTAGTCTCTCTATCTCTCACATAATAATAATAATAATAATAATAATAATAATAATAATAATAATAATAATAATAATAATAATTATTATTATTTTTTTTTTTTTTTTTTATTAACACATCGGCCGATTCCCACCAAGGCAGGGTGGCCCGAAAAAGAAAAACTTTCATCATCATTCACTCCATCACTGTCTTGCCAGAAGGGTGCTTTACACTACAGTTATAAAACTGCAACATTAACACCCCTCCTTCAGAGTGCCGGCACTGTACTTCCCATCTCCAGAACTCAAGTCCGGCCTGCCGGTTTCCTGAATCCTTCATAAATGTTACTTTGCTCACACTCCAACAGCACGTCAAGTATTAAAACCATATGCCTCCATTCACTCCTATCAAATACGCTCACACATGCTTGCTGGAAGTCCAAGCCCTCGCACACAAAACTTCCTTACCCTCCCTCCAACCTTTCCTAGGCCGACCCCTACCCCGCCTTCCCTCCACTACAGATTTATACACTCTCGAAGTCACTCTGTCTCGTTCCATTCTCTCTACATGTCCAAACCACCTCAACAACCCCTCCTCAGCTCTCTGGACAATCGTTTTGGTAATCCCGCACCTCCTCCTAATTTCCAAACTCGAATTCTCTGCATTATATTCACACCACACATTGACCTCAGACATGACATCTCCACTGCCTCCAGCCTTCTCCTCGTTGCAACATTCATCACCCATGCTTCACACCCATATAAGAGCGTTGGTATAACTATACCTCATACATTCCCCTCTTTACTTCCATAGACAAGGTTCTTTGTCTCCACAGACTCGAAGTGCTCCACTCACCCTTTTCCCCTCATCAATTCTATGATTCACCTCATCCTTCATAGACCCATCCGCCGACATGTCCACTCCCAAATATCTGAATACATTCACCTCCTCCATACTCTCTCCCTCCAATCTGATATCCAATCTTTCGTCACCTATTCTTTTGTTATCCTCATCACCTTACTCTTTCCTATATTCACTTTCAATTTTCTTCTTTTACACACCCTACCAAATTCATCCACCAACCTCTGCAGCTTCTCTTCAGAATCTCCCAAAAGCACAGTGTCATCAGCAAAAAGCAACTGTGACAACTCCCACTTTGTATTTGCTTCTTTATCTTTTAGCCCAACACCTCTTGCCAAGACCCTCGCATTCACTTCTCTTACAACCCCATCTATAAATATATTGAACAACCACGGTGACATCACACATCCTTGTCTAAGGCCCACTTTTACTGGGAAATAGTCCCCTTCCCTCCTACACACTCTAACCTGAGCCTCACTATCCTCATAAAAACTCTTCACTGCTTTCAGTAACCTTCCTCCTATTCCATACACCTGCAACATCTGCCACATTGCCCCCCTATCTAGAAAGAATTAAGAGTAAAACAGAAAGCAGGATAGCAGATGAACAAGGGGGCTTTAGGAAAGGTAGGGGGTGTGTAGACCAAGTGTTTACAGTGAAACATATAGGTGAACAGTATTTGGATAAGGGTAAAGATGTTTTTGTGGCATTTATGGATTTGGAAAAGGCGTATTATTATTATTATTATAATAATAATAATAATAATAATAATAATAATTATTATTATTATTATTATTATAATAATAATAATAATAATAATAATAATAATAATAATAATAATAAAGAGAGACAACAGTTCAAGTGTTATAATTATAGGGGTAAATTAGCTTATTGAATACACCGGATAAAATGTATAATAGAGTTATTATTGAAAGAGTTAGAGATAAAACGTAGAGAGCAGGATTGTAGAGGAACAAAGTTCTAGGAAGGGCGAGTGTTGACACTGAAACATGTAAGGGAACAATACTTAGATAAAGGTAAGGAACGTTTCATTGCATTTATGGATTTAGATAAGCCATGTGATTGGGCGGATTGGGGAGCAATATGGCAGATGTTGCAAGTGTATCGAGTACTTGGTAGGTTACTCAAAGCAGTTAAGAGATTTTATGTGGACAGTGAGATTCAGGTTAAGGTATTAGCCGAGAGAGAGAGAGAGAGAGAGAGAGAGAGAGAGAGAGAGAGAGAGAGAGAGAGAGAAAGAGAGAGAAGAGAGAGAGAGAGAGAGAGAGAGCATTTTCCAGTAAAGATAGGCTTTAGACAGGGATGTGTTATGTCACCATGGCTGTTTAAACATATTTTTAGATGGGGTTGTTTAGGAAGTGAATGCTAGGGTGTTGGGCAGAGGTGTGGGATTAAAAAGATAAGGAACCTGATACAAAGTGGAAGTTGTCACAGTTACTTGTTTGCTGATAACACTGTGCTTTTGGGAGATTCTGAAGAGAAGTTGCAAAGGTTAGTGGAGGAGTCTGGGAAGGTATGTAAAAGGAGGAAACTAAAAGTGAACATAGGAAAATAGGAAAGAGTAAGGTGATGAGGGTAACAACAAAAATTAAACAATGAAAGTTTGGACATCAGATTGGAGGGAGGGAATTTATTCAGACATTTGCGAGTGGCCTTGACGGTAGATGCGTCTGTGAAAACGAAGTGGACAATAGAACAGACGAGGGGTAAAGGTAAATGGTGTGTTGAGGCATCTCTGGGGGAAAAAGCATCTATTAAGACAAACACAGAAGAGAGGGTTATACTATATATGAAGGGGAAAGAGCAATGTACCAGAGAACAGTTGTACCAACACATTCATACTCATATGAAGCTTTGGCTTAAAATTTTGCAGCGAGAAGGAAGTTGTATGCAGTGATATCATGTTTGAGGGCTGTGTGTGGTGTGAATATTTATGCTCAGAATTTCGAGGGGTTGTTGAGAAGGTTTGGACATTTAGAGACGATAGAGCAGAAGAGGATGAACAGGAAGGAGTAAAAATCCTGAGGAGAGGTAGAGGAAGAGGTAGAGGTCGCTCCAGGAAGGGTTGGATTATGTGGTAGAGGCTTGAGCATCTAGCAGGCTCGTGTGAGCGTGTTAGGAGTGGGCGGAGGCAAGTCGTCTTTATGACTTGACGTGCTGTTAGAGTGTGAGCAAGGTAACAATTATGAAGGGATTCATGGAAAACTTGAGTCCTGGAGGTGGGAAGTACAGGACGGGAGGGAATGGTGTAGTTCAGAGGATTATGTGAACTGTGATGTCTGCACATTTCTGGTAAGACAGTTACTGAACGAGTGATGGTGAATGGTTTTCCCTTTTCGAATTACCCTGCCATAGTGGGAGACGGCCTGTGTGCTACAAAAACAAAATTAATTGATATGATAAATATAATGATAATAATAATAATAATAATAATAATAATAATGTTTTGTTATTATTATTATTATTATTATTATTATTATTATTGAAAAGCACACACACACACACACACATACACACACACATACACACACACACACACACACACACATACACACACACACACATACACACACACACACACACACACACACACACACACACACACACACATCCAGTGGGAAAAGGAAATGGAAGGACTGACAATAAATGAAATGATGGAATACGTAGGGGCAAAGTGCAAGGAGGCAGAGGAACGGTTTATACCCAGAGGCAAATGTTTAAATGGGAAGGCCAGAAAGAGCCCCTGGTTTACCCAAAGGTGCAGGGAGGCAAAGAATCAGAGTATCAGAGAATGGAAACGGTACAGAAGGCAAAGAACCCAAGTAAACAAAGAGATTAGTAGAAGAGCTAGAAACGAGTATGCACAAGTACGGAGGGAGGCCCAAAAACAGTACGAAAACGACATAGCATCGAAAGTTAAGTCCGACCCGAAACTGATGTTCAGTCACATCAGAAGGAAGACAACAGTCAAGGACCAGGTGATAAGGCTGAGGAGAGAAGATGGGGAACTCACATTAATGATCAAGAGGTATGTGAGGAGCTCAACTTGAGGTTTAAGGAAGTATTCACAATGGAGGAAGGAAGGCAGCTGGGTAGACAGGACATGGTTCGTCACCAACAAGGGATGTACCAAGTGCTAGAGGGCATACACACAACTGAGGAGGAAGTGAAGCAGTTACTCAGTGACCTCGATACCTCAAAGGCGATGGGTCCGGACAATATCTCCCTGTGGGTTCTTCGGGAAGGAGCTGAGGTACTGAGTGTGCCACTTACCACAATATTCAACACATCCCTTGAAACTGGGCAGCTACCTGAGGTATGGAAGAAGGCCAACGTAGTCCCCATTTTTAAAAAAAGAGACAGAAAAGAGGCACTAAACTATAGACCGGTGTCACTTACGTGTATAGTGTGCAAAGTCCTGGAGAAAATCATCAGGAAAAGAATGGTGGAACACCTTGAGCGGAACAGGATAATAAACACCAGACAGCATGGATTCCGGGAAGGCAAATCCTGTGTAACAAACCTCCTAGAGTTCTATGATAAAGTAACAGAGGTAAGGCAGGAGAGAGAAGGGTGGGTTGATTGCATTTTCCTGTACTGCAGGAAGGACTTCGACACAGTTCCTCACATGAGATTAGTAAAGAAGTTGGAAGAACAAGCAGGTATAACAGGAAGGGCACTGGAATGGATCAGGGAATACCTCAAAGGGAGGCAACAACGGGTCATGGTGCGTGGTGAGGTATCACAGTGGGCGCCTGTGACGAGTGGTGTACCGCAGGGGTCAGTCCTAGGACCAGTGTTATTCCTGGTATATGTAAATGACATGACGGACGGGATAGACTCAGAAGTGTCTATATTTGCGGATGATGTGAAAATAATGAGGAGAATCACATCGGAAGAGGACCAGGCAGGGCTGCAAACAGACCTGGACAAGCTCGACATCTGGTCTAGCAGTTGGCTTCTCGAATTCAATCCCTCCAGATGCAAAGTCATGAGGATCGGAGAAGGGCAAAGAAGACCGCTGACAGAGTACAAGCTAGGCGGACAAAGGCTACAAACCTCGGCAAAGGAGAAA
>WNWK01003182.1:105000-110000 GCA_009830355.1 Cherax destructor
AGAGACACAGACAGTCATACAGAGAGACAGTAGAGAGACACAGACAGTCATACAGAGAGACAGTAGAGAGACACAGACAGTCATACAGAGAGACAGTAGAGAGACACAGACAGTCATACAGAGAGACAGTAGAGAGACACAGACAGTCATACAGAGAGACAGTATAGAGACACAGACAGTCATACAGAGAGAGGCAGTAGAGGTACGCAGACAGTCACACACAGACACAGAGAACAGACACAGTCACTCACGCAGAAATACAGACAGCCGTACAGAGAGCGAGTGAGGAGAGACAGAGAGAGGGACATGCGGGAAGAGAGAGATAAACAAGAGACAGGGAGACAGAGGGAGTCGTGTCAATAGGGATATCAAGTGAGGCCCGGATATTGAAGAAGGAGACTTAAGGCGTGAATACCTTGTAGAGAGAGAGAGAGAGAGAGAGAGAGAGAGAGAGAGAGAGAGAGAGAGAGAGAGAGAGAGAGAAGAGAGAAGAGAGTAGGAGAGAGAGACAGACAGACAAACAGAGAAACAGAGAGAGAAAAGAGAGTGAGAGAGAGAATGAGAGAGGGAGAGAGAGAGAAAGAGAGAGAGAAAGAAAGAGGCACCATGATGGTAATGCTGGAGCAGTGGTAAAAATTAATGGGAGAATGTTGGCACCCGGGGATGAAATTGATATCCTTGGGGTGAAATTTGACTCCAAACTGACCATGAAGAACCACGTTGTAAATCTTGCAAACAAGGCAGCCAGGAAGCTTACAGCACTTCGACGTATCTCGCATCTGCTTGACAGTAGAGGTTGCAAGATTCTGTGCGAGGCACAAATACGCTCACACCTTGAGTATGCTCCGCTTTCTTGCATTGTCTGCCTCCCCCCATCTCATCTGCAACTTCTTGACAGAGTAGAGAACAAATCAAAAGACTCATCTCTCGCCTGGACCCAGCCTGGATAGATCTGTTATCTCAGCAGAGCTTTCAACACAGGAGGAATGTGGGTGGCCTTACTGTAATGTATAAGGCAAACATTGTCAAAGTATCACACTTGGCTCCACTCGGAGGACAGCGAGAAGTGAGCTTTTACACCACAAGACGGACAGCCAGCAGCAACTTCATTCTGACTGTACCCTTCTCCAGAACATCGCTTCATCTGAGATCATTTATTCCCAGGATGACTCGAGTCTGGAACATTTTCGTACAGTATAATGATGTCGACGAAACAGCAGTTGATCAAATGAAATTACTGGCCCACAGATGGCTCCAACTTCATCCTGTTCCATACGTGTGTGTCTCATAACAATGAAGAGGCTTTCAAATGAGCTGATGTAGGTAACAGCTCTTAGCTTGTAAACAGAGTTAAGAACCTTAACCTAACCTTGTAAAACCCTGTGTTAAAGGAGAGAGCGAGAGAGAGAGAGAGAGAGAGAGAGAGAGAGAGGAGAGAGAGAGAGAGAGAGAGAGAGAGAGAAATGTTTAGCCTCGTGAATAATATGAGATGATGATGATGATTATGGTGTTTCTGTTGATGCTGCTTCTGCTGTGGTTGTTGATGTTGTTGATGTTGTTGATGTTGTTGATGTTGTAGATGTTATTGTCGTTGTTAGCTGTTGTTGTAATGTTGTCATTGATGATGATGTTGCTGTTGTTGCAGATGTTTTAGCTTTTGTGACTGTGTCTGTAGTTGTAATCAGTATTATTATCATTATATTTATTATTATCTCTCTCTCTCTCTCTCTCTCTCTCTCTCTCTCTCTCTCTCTCTCTCTTTCTCTCTCTCTCTCTAAGCGTGTTAGTATTGGATAGAGGGGAAAGGAGATTCACATTAGCAAAACAATGGAGAAGGCAATCATAGAAACAGTAAGAACATATAAGGAAAGGGAGAGAGTGAAGCTGATGATGAGGGAGATGGGAGAGAGAGAGAGAGAGGGAGAGACGAAGGGAGAAATGAAGGTAAGACGAGAAGGGGGTAGGGAGGGAGGGATTGAGGTAGGAAAGGAGAAGGGAAGGAAGGAAGGAATGAAATATAAGAGGGAATGAAGGAGGAAAAGAAGTAAGGAAGGAAATATGGAAAGAAAAGGGAGAAGAAAGGGAGGGAGGAGAGACATAAAGGGAAAGAGACAGAGGACGAGAGAGAGAGAGAGAGAGAGAGAGAGAGAGAGAGAGAGAGGGTAGTCAATTCCTACCTATCCTGTGGGTGGTAGCCACCTCATACCCATCCTGTGGGTGGCAGCCACCTTATACCCATCCTGTGGTTGGCAGCCACCTCATACCCATCCTGTGGTTGGCAGCCACCTCATACCCATCCTGTGGTTGGCAGCCACCTCATACCCATCCCGTGGGTGGTTATGAGGTAAGAAAGGTCCATACTGGCTCTAGAGGTTGGCCTTAACATCAGTGTTTACTAAGCAAGTTACAGAAGTAATGTAGTATTTACCTAACTTATTGGATTCAGAAACAATAGTAATGAATTTTTACGGTCGTGAATTCAGTCAGGGTATTCTTCAAGACGGAGTTATAATATATCAGTGTAAATGAAATGCTTTCATATTTCTTGAATATTTGTGGGTGAGCTGTTTCTAAAATAATGATAATAATAATAATCTTTATTTCTACAAGTACATGATACAACTTATAAAGGCCTAGCTGACATCAGAGACATACTATATAGAAATCCCTTTGTTATGCAGAGCATTTCGGGCAAATATGGTTAATTTTGTCCTCAGGATGCGACCCACACCAGTCAACTAACACTCGGGTACCTATTTTACTGCTAGGTGAACATGGACAGCAGGTGTCTTTAGGAAACACGGTCCAGCACATGACTATGTAGAGGGTGACAGTAGTTTACATTCTTCAGTGTTTACACTTGCTTTTGTCTACATCAGTTGTTAACGTAAACTCATATAGTACTTGTAGCCCGGGGAAGCCGGGCTGTAGTGACATCAAAGAGTCTGTTGATTCTGTTGTGTGTGTCGTAGACATGTGGCTCCTCCGGTATAACTGAATGATTGTGTGTCGTAGACATGTGGCTCCTCCGGTATAAGTGCCACTCTCCCTCAGACTCACCTTGGTAAAGTTCACTTTGAGTATTTTTTTTTTTTTTGTCGCTATTGTCCTCAAATTATTACTTGATAACTCACAGTTATAATCAAGGCATCCTAGAACGCCAACTCCTTAGCCAATCCATCAGTTTTATCATGCATTTGAAATCCAATTTGCGATGGAATCCATAAAATGTACTCTGACTCCACTGTCTACATTGCCCTCACATGCGAGAATGTTATAATTGCCACTCACAGAATTAAGAGCATTTATGGATGATAGGGAATCGCTTACAATTAATGTGTAAATTTTAGATACAGGAACAGATTTGAGGGCAAGGAATATAAACAATAATTCAGTTTGAAAAGTGGAAATCCAATGTACTTCAGTCTCTGCATAGAAGCCTTCAATAACGGCACTACAAACTGCACTAGTGGGTTACTGAACAGAGCCGCCAACACGCATAACTTGCCCGACTAAAGCGTCAGTACGTGGTAAAGCATCACGCTAGGTTTCACGCCGATGCTCTGACCGTGATCTAACACAGCTCTCTGGGGACGTGAAAGAGAAAGAGATTTGGAAAAGTATTAATGTCCCATGGTGAAGGCAAGTGTCATCGTTGCCCTTCAAGACAGATCATGGGTCTCAAACTGAGCCAGATCATGGGTCTGAAACTGAGACAGATCATGGGTCTCAAACTGAGCCAGATCATGGGTCTGAAACTGAGACAGATCATGGGTCTCAAACTGAGCCAGATCATGGGTCTGAAACTGTGACAGATCATGGGTCTGAAACTGTGCCAGATCATGGGTCTCAAACTGAGCCAGATCATGAGTCTGAAACTGAGCCAGATCATGGGTCTCAAACTGTGCCAGATCATGGGTCTCAAACTGAGCCAGATCATGAGTCTGAAACTGTGCCAGATCATGGGTCTCAAACTGAGCCAGATCATGAGTCTGAAACTGAGCCAGATCATGGGTCTCAAACTGTGCCAGATCATGGGTCTCAAACTGAGCCAGATCATGAGTCTGAAACTGTGCCAGATCATGGGTCTCAAACTGAGCCAGATCATGGGTCTGAAACTGTGCCAGATCATGGGTCTCAAACTGAGCCAGATCATGAGTCTCAAACTGTGCCAGATCAATGGTCTCAAACTGAGCCAGATCATGGGTCTCAAACTGAGCCAGATCATGGGTCTCAAACTGAGCCAGATCATGAGTCTGAAACTGAGCCAGATCATGGGTCTGAAACTGTGCCAGATCATGGGTCTCAAACTGAGCCAGATCATGGGTCTCAAACTGAGCCAGATCATGGGTCTCAAACTGAGCCAGATCATGGGTCTGAAACTGAGCCAGATCATGGGTCTCAAACTGAGACAGATCATGGGTCTGAAACTGGTCACGTCATGGGTCATTGGACGTAATGGTCGTCTGTGGCGAAAAAAGTTTGGATAGCTTCTAAAGCAAGGATTTAGATAGTTTCTAAAAAAAAGAGGTTGGATTGCTTCTAAAGCAAGGATTTATATGGCTTCTAAGCAAGGGTTTAGATAGCTTCTAAGTAAGGGGTTGGATAGGTTTTAAACAATGGTTTGGATAACTTCTAAATAAAGGTTTCGATGGCTTCTAAGCAAGAGTTAAGGTAGATTCAAAGCAAAGGTTTAGATAGTTTCTAAACAAGGGTTTAGATAGTTTCTAAACAATGGTTTAGATAGTTTCTAAGCAAGGTTCGGATGGGTTTGTCTGAAAATATTAGGACCAACGCTGGGAAGGGAGAGTATGTAGAGTGGAACTGGTAAGTAGGGAGGGAGGGAAGGATGGAACGGGAGAAAGCATAACTGATGATGTAGAGGGAAGAAAGAGTGAATGGGAGAGAACGTAACTAATGGCCTGTCCATAGGGAGGGGGCAGGAAATGGGGAATTACAAGGACGGGAAGAGAATAAAATTAATGATGTTAAGGGAAGGA